>JAIUCV010000354.1:600000-867917 GCA_026724425.1 Erythrophleum ivorense
GGTCTCGTCGAAACACCGATGGATTCTTCCAATTTCAAGATCGGCTCTCCTGGTAGGTCGTGCGGTCCAATTTGCTGAGTTGCCTTGTTTGGTGTTAACACCTGCCGTTGCGACTTTTAATCCCGTGGTTTTAATTGCTGGCAACTCGTCGAAAGGACGACGACCTCCTGGAGTTAGCTCGTCGAGCTGCTCTTGCGTTTTCTTTTGCTGAGCTTGCATTGCGTCAAGATTGTTTGAGAGCGGTTGCATGGCGGTTCGGATTGTCGCCGAGAGATCTGCTTGCGAGATCATCATTGGTCGTGCAGCAAAACATCAGCGGATGGCGGTGGATTCTCGTCGCATGCTAGCGGTAGAGTCTCGTTGCAGAACGACATAGTATTGTCATGAGCTGGTGACATAGTCTCGGCGAGAGCCGTTCGCGGAGTCTCGTCGCAAGCTGGTCGTGGAATCTCGACGCGAGCCGGTGGCGAAGCCTCGTCGTGAGCTGATGGTTCGGTACGACGATCAGCGGTCGGCTGCGGAGCCTCGACGCGAGCTGATCGCGGAGTCTCGTCACCTGCCGATGAAGTGTCACGATGGTCAGAATCCGGTGGCATCTCGTCGTGAGTTGGTAGTGCGGGATGACAATCGGCAGTCAGCGGCGTCTCGTCTCGCGTGCTCGTGACGAGATCGCCAGATTCGTCGAACTCCTGCTGGTGTTGTTCGATGTCGACGGACAGATGTGCTTGCGAGATTACTACTGGTAATGTGCCATGATGATCAGCAGCCGGCTGTGGCGTCTCATCAGGTGCTAGCGACGAGATCGCCAGATTCGTTGAACTCCCGCTGCTCATCGTCGGCAGACAGATCTGCTTGCGAGATTAGCACTCGTGTTGCGACAGAACAATCAGCAGACAGTGGAGGCGTCTCGTCGCGCGTGCTGGCGACGAGATTGCCAAATTCGTCAAGTTCCTGCTGGAACTGTTCGATGTCGTCGACAGACATATCTGCTTGCAGTTGCAGAGTCTTATCGCAAGCGTCGACGACATGATTTCCGAACTCGTCGAGCGTTAGCTCGTTCTGTTCGTCTTTGCTTTTGCTAGTCATCTTCAAGCTTAAGATTGCAAGAAGACTATTCCCAGTCCCCACAGTCGGCGCCAATTGTTGATTCTGTAAATAGCACACGTTTATGCGACGGGATATTTCAGATGAGTTATTGGAAACTGGGAAAATAGTCTTATTAAACTTGGAAGATGAAAAGAGATTACAAAGGAAAAGCGTCTCGGCGACAAGCTTGCCGAGACGGAATCGAAGAAAAAGAATAGACAAAGAACTAAGGACGAATTTATGCTAGGGTTTTTGCCTCTCTGCTCTCAGCTGTTGTGTATCAATCTCCGGATCCTCTTCAAGTAATGAGGGGTCTTCTATTTATAAGGAGAGGAGGTCGGCTTGCGTGAATATCTTCCTTCTTTCTCTATAAAGGAAATATTCCCTTTGTAATTATCTATTTCCATTCTTCAAGGAGGTGCATCTCTATATTGACATTTTTCCCAAGATTTACCTTTCTCCTCAAGACTTGCCATTTTTCTGAGGAGGTTAAGGTGAAGACGGGCCGGGCTTTTGCATTGTTATTAATTATGACGGGCTCAATGAATTGTGTTAATTCTGGTACTAACAGGGACCTTGCCGGCGCCTTTTGAAATGACACGTCCCTAATTCCCTGCCATAATACAGTATGTCTCATTTCTCTGTTTTTTCTTATTATGTTTGCTTTCCTTTCCTGTTTTATACAATGATTTTTTATATAAATGTAAAAAGAAAAACAAACATAAAAGAAGTTATATCAAAGATATGTCATCTTTGAGATGTTATATCATACATTTACACTATTATAATGATATTGTTATAAATAGTTTACATGGAAGCCCATTATCGGTCCATATTCTATAAGGTTTTAGCTTGTTCTCCAAGTGTATTCCTCTCTAAGGAAAACCCTAACTTGTATTCCTATATAAGGAGCTTATTATACACAACCAATTCCTCTCTTCTCTTGTTCTCTCTTCTTCTACAACACGCTATCAGCACGAGCCTCTGACCTTAGGTTAAAACCCTAGCCGTCTGAGTAACCTTCGACAAAACCCTAATAAATGATTGTCCTATTCTTGCCGTCGCCTCCGTTTTTGATTCGACAACACCTCCAAAACATTGTCAAGATAAGTATTGTATATTACTTAGATTAGATCAATAGATCAGATCACTAATTAAGATATCTTTGTGAACTTTAAAATATTGTAATATATAATATAATATACATATTCATGGTATACGATGTTTTATATGTGATCAGATTCGTTGGTTTGGTGTATGTTCGGTTTGTTGCTGCATAGCCGAGGTGTCTCCAATCTCTCTCGTCGTCATTACTGATTGAGCTAAGTACTACTTTAATATCCAATGCATTATCGTTTGGTTCAATTAATGAATTGAAACCAAAAGCGTTAAATATTTTTATATTATTTGTCGTGTGATGGAATCTTACTCCAAACCATGCTTATTCAATCATACGTGTTGAGATATAGTCGCATGATTTGTTTTTCAATTGCTTGACTATAAATCTGTGATTTATTATTTGATTTACCGTTCATACAGATTTGTGATTGTCTTCAAAGCAATTAAAGAAAACGTGAACTAAAATTACATGTCATTTGTTAAATATGACCGTAGCTTGTTTCATAATCACAAAGCATCAGAGCACTATTGTTTTGATTAGAAAGTTAGTCGATGTTTTTAGTATCAATAAACTTGGAATTAAGATTTAATATTTGTTCACCTAGATGCTTACTACTTTCATTCATAATCTAAGTAAAATATTTTACTTGGCTGGTCTATGATCTTATTTGATTTAAGTTCTGAATTTAATAGAATTCACATATGAATTTTGATGCTTTATCCAAAAATAAAAAGTAACTTGATCTTATATATCGATCCATAAGAAGAATTTCATTGTAATATGTTGCATTATCACCTCTTGTTTATTGGTTAGTTAATTGGCCTGATATTCTAATGTTTTGGTCTGATATCGTTGGTTTGATTTTTGCCACCACTATTGAACGAACTTGATAGTTTATCAACAAACGTCATTTTGATATTTGCTGTTTAATTTTATTTTGGAAATTGTTGATATGAGTTCACAATCATGACTTTTATAATTGAAATTCTAGCATACTGAAATTTTGTTTTTGGAATTTGCAACCATCAGCAATTATATCTATACTCTGACGTCACAATATGCCATCGTGACTTGCTTCATCTGTTTAATTCAATCTGAATAGAATTATATCATGTTTGTCTTTGATGATTATATATTGACTTAAATTAATTAAATGAATTATTTTTATATCACTAATATCTATACTTAAGAGTATATATAGTCTGATCATTTTTTTCACATCTTTGTGCCATCAACTCGTTGATGACCTTAAAATAGAATACTTGACCATACAAAAGATATTCACAAACTCTTTAGAGCAATCTAAAAAGATAAAGTCTAATCATCGTAATATGATTTGACCAAAATGTTATTATAATTTGTCAAAATCTCTATTTTGAGAGGTACTAGAAGGCAAGATCTACACAAATAATGTTGTCCGGTAGATACAATTGATGAATTATTTCTAAATAATTATGTTTCATTCCCTGAAGTGAATGTCAAAAACCAAAAAAAATAAAATAAACTAGCCAAAGAAGTGATTATAGAAATGGTGTCATAAATAGATGTAATGTGGATGTAGTCAAGTTCAAAGGTCAAAAGAAGTATAGAATCTCACCAGAAGTGAATAAACAAAGATGGTAACAAAAGAGAAATTGTTTATCTTCTCATCTCTGAAGAGAATAATTTAGATTTAAGTACATGGTTCACTTAAAAATATATCCTGATTTATTTATTAATTTTGGTTTTCATTTGCTTTCAGTTAGCTGTTATTTTCATCCTATGAATTTATGAGTTGCTATTTTATTCATTTATTTTCTAAGCTATTTATATATGTGAATTTGATATAATTCAAAGCTCTTGAAGAGTATAGATATTAAAAACTCTAGAAGAGTATAGATATTAAAAACTCTAGAAGAGCATCCATATTGAATGTTCCAGAAGAACATAAACATTATTGTCTATGGGAACGCAATTCAAAATTCCTTATGCGTTATAGTCTTAAAAGTTAAAAGGATATATGATCCAAGTTGGGTGCGATGATTCTAAAGTGATATTCTATTCGAGATGGATGGATTTAGAGTGTTACCATCTCTAGGGGGAGAATTAAAGAATCTCATATACATAGTAAGTGAAACATCTTGAAGATGCAGTTCACACTAAACTGAGGATGTAAATCTTTTATAAAGAGAATCCTGGAGATTTTAAGAATCATCATATTGAAACTATGAGTGAAAGAAATGTTGAATACCATCATATTACACGCATTACCCAATGCTCTAAGAACATTATTGAAACAACCAAGCTTTTTTTTTTTTTTTATAAATGATTATAATAATTATCAATGCGGAAATTCTCAGAAAGAAATCAATAATATTAAATCATAAAAGTCGTTCAACAAATAACCAATAAAACCAATAAAACGAATAAGCAACCTAAACACCAGGTTTGCTACATTATTAAAAATAAACTAACATCCTAGAAAAGGTTCATTTCTAATCATCCATAAAATAATTCTTAAAACCAACATCCTAAATTCCTCTTCAGCCTCTTCTCTCGGTCTCTTTCCGCGGAAGAACATTACTGTTACCTGCAACACATTGGAATAGAGTTGCGTAAGTATTATCATAAATACTTAGTGAGTGGATCATCCTGCCTACAGGCCAATTACGCCAAACACCAGACAAAATATCACAACAATCAATAACAACAACAATGCTCAACAATACTCAATAATATAAACATTCCCTGTCAGGAAACACCCATGTTTCCTGACACCCAGGTCGGTGTCGACCGACACCTGAATGGTGTCGATCGACGCCAGCCTTCCGAGTGTCGATCGACACTCACAGAGTGTCGCTCGACACCGGCTCGACGCCCAGAAACCAGAAGCTACGAAAAACGCATTCCAAATCGCAATAACACCAAATCTAAGGGGTTTTCAACGCCCCAATGCTACCAAACACGAAATTCAACATAACAATCTCAAGAACACATCATAAATCTGAAATCACACAATCTCTAACTCTTGACGGACCTACAGTCACGCACTCACCTTAGAAACGGATTGAAAGGAAGAAAAGGAGAAGGAACAATCAACCACAAGCCTCAGAAACTCCACAAAACTCCTCCAAACTCTCCAAATCACCTTAGAATCACCTCCTTAGCTCTGAAACTCGAAACTTGTGCTTTTCTCGCGGCCACAAGGCTTAAAAACGCGAGTCTAGGGCTTTCCTCGCCCAAACCAGCCCAAAACCAGCCGACTTAAATCAAACCGGTCGATTTCACCATAACCGGTGTCGATCGACACCCTTCCTTGGTGTCGGTCGACACCCATCGACCAAAACCAACCCAACTCAATTCGATCGACTTAAACCGGAAATCAAACCCGATAACCGGTGTCGATCGACACCCTTCGGGTGTCGATCGATACTAGTCGTTCAGAAGAATTTAACACACTTTCTTCGCGATGCTTGAACTTTAGACCGACTGCACAACAATCAAACAAGAACATGTACAGCCAATCCTCAATTCACACCTCTAAGAGCATGTGCCAACTACTCCCGAACCCCTAGCATCGTCCAACACCACTTCCAAAACAACTTTCTGGTTCACGGATGTTACAATTCTCCCCCACTAAAATGGATTCGTCCTCGAATCCCAACACAAACGTCTCTCGAAGACCTCAAAACTCAAATTTTTAGTCCTAAGTTATACGCATGTTTCCAAGATATTATTACTCTCAATGCCATAACCGCAGTCATGACATCCGTACTGCAACTCACGGTCCAGTACCCAAAATGTGACCAATGTCACAAAACCAAACGTGACCCGAAGTCACAACCAAAACGTGACCCACTGTCACTAAAACAACACATATCGAGGTAGCGACCCCCAATATAAGTCCGTTGGGCACCTAACGTCCCAACACAAATAGAACCACCGTCTACGAGGCCCACCGCCTCTAGACAAAACGAGTAATAAAATCTGAAACGCGTACCAACATGTGACTAAAAACTCTCAATGACCCCACCGGCCAAAGAAACTTGTAACATCCAAATCATAACCAAAAATATGAGGCAAAACTCCATCTCATATAACTCCAAAAATGTATATCGTACAACGAAACGAAAATACATAAGTCCAAAACCAACAACAACAAAACCAAAAACAAGACTAGAACCACAAAGATGAATCACTCCACCACCTGCTTGTCGAACCACTTTCCGAACTTCAGCTTCATCTTTGCCTCTGGCTCCCAAGTCTGCTCCTCTGTGCCACTACAGTCCCACAAGACTCTCAACAATGGCACCCTCTTGTTCCGCAGAACCTTGACTCTCCTCTCAAGAATCCTCACAGGAACTGCCGGAACTGTCATATCTGGCTGAAGATCCTCTGGAATCTCAACCACTACCTCCTCTGAAGGATGCAAACACCTCCTCAACATCGAAACATGAAACACCTTATGAAAGGCGCTCATAATCGGTGGCAACTCCAACCGATAAGCCACTGGCCCAACTCGCTCCACCACTGGAAACGGACCCATAAAACGCGGACTGAGCTTGTTCTCTGCTATGGACCTGTTAGGGCCCCTCAACATAGCCATCTTGAGATAAACTCTATCTCCCACCTGAAACTCAAGCTCACGTCGCCGCCTATCTGCATAACTCCTCTGTCTATCCTGAGCCTCCTTCATGTTCAGCCTCAAGACACGAATCTTCTCCGTCGTCTCCTGAACAAAACTAGCTCCAAACATGCTGCGCTCCCCCACTTGGGTCCAGCATAACGGTGTCCTGCATGGCCTCCCGTACAAAGCCTCATAAGGAGCCATACCAATACTAGACTGAAAACTGTTGTTATAGGCAAACTCTGCCAAACACAGATGATCAGCCCAATGACCACCCCAATCCAGTACACACATCCTAAGCAGATCCTCCAAAGTCTGAATAGTCCTCTCTGACTGCCCATCTGTCTGCGGATGATACGCTGTACTCATATGCACCTTAGTGCCCATCTCAGTCTGAAATGCTCTCCAAAACTCTGAAGCAAACCTCGGATCTCTATCCGACACAATACTGGCTGGCACTCCATGCAGCCTCACAATCTCCCGCACAAACTTCCTAGCCAAAACAGCAGCTCCATCTGTCTTCTTGATGGCCAAGAAATGTGCTGACTTGGTCAGGCGATCCACAATGACCCAAATCGCATCGAAAGTCCGTGAGATAGGTAATCCCACAACAAAATCCATAGTGATCATATCCCACTTCCACTCTGGAATGGGTAAACTCTGCAAAAGACCACTAGGCACCTGATGCTCTGCCTTGACCAAAGAACAAGTGTTGCACCTCGCAACC
The DNA here is from genome assembly GCA_026724425.1 of Erythrophleum ivorense. Classification (NCBI taxonomy): domain Eukaryota; kingdom Viridiplantae; phylum Streptophyta; class Magnoliopsida; order Fabales; family Fabaceae; genus Erythrophleum; species Erythrophleum ivorense. Next base: position 607,540 of record JAIUCV010000354.1, read on the forward strand.
CAATCTGCCACATCCCTCTTCATCCCAACCCAATGATAATACCGTTTGAGGTCACGGTACATCTTGGTCGCACCCGGATGAATCGAAAACTTGCTCGAATGAGCCTCTCTCAAAACCTCCTGCCTCAACTCCTCATCCTTGGGCACACAAACTCGCCCACGAACTAAGATAGTCCCATTCGAAGAGACCTGATACTCAGAACCAGCTGCCCGCGTTGCATCCAACAAAACCGGATCATCCTGCTGAGGCACTCTGATCCTGCTAAGTAAATCTGCCTGGTCAGCCGCCTCCAAGCCCAACGGCTCCTCAGAAATAGCACATAGACGCAATGTACTCAACTCACTGACCAAAGCCTCAACACCACGCTCTCTATCTGAATCAACCCTCCGTCGACTCAAAGCATCTGCCACCAAATTGGCCTTGCCTGGATGATAAACAATATCCAAGTCATAGTCTGCCAGAAACTCCACCCAACGCGTCTGTCTCGCATTCAGCAAAGGCTGAGTGAAAATATGCTGTAGACTCTTGTGATCTGTAAAGATCTGCACTCTACCACCATAAAGATAAGACCTCCAAATCTTGAGTGCAAAAACCACTGCTCCCAACTCAAGATCATGCGTAGGACGGTTGCGCTCACTGCCCTGCAACTGCCTCGAAGCATAGGCAATCACTCTGCCCTCCTGCATCAAAACACAACCAAGTCCAACACCTGAAGCATCTGTGTACACTACATATGGCTTCCCCGGGTCGGGTAATGCCAAAACTGGTGTACTAGTCAACATCTCCTTGAGCTTCCCAAAGCTCTCCTCGCACTCCTGCGACCACACAAACGGCACATCCTTGCCAGTCAACCTCGTCATCGGCTGAGACATACTCGCAAACCCCTTGACGAACCTCCTGTAGTAGCCTGCTAAACCCAGAAAACTCCTGATCTCGGTAGCACTACTCGGTCTAGGCCAATCTCTAATGGCCTCAATCTTAGCCGGATCCACAGAAACCCCCTCTGCAGAAACAATGTGACCAAGAAAACCCATCTCCCTCTGCCAAAAGCTGCACTTGCTCAACTTAGCAAACAGCTTCTGCTCTCGAAGCTTCTCCAACACAAGCCTCAAATGAGTCGCATGCTCCTCTGGACTCCTCGAATACACCAAAATGTCATCAATGAAAATAATGACAAACACATCCAGAAACTCCCTGAATACGTCGTTCATCAACCTCATAAATGCTGCCGGCGCATTAGTCAAACCAAAAGGCATGACCACAAACTCAAAATGCCCATACCTCGTCCGAAAAGCTGTCTTCCGGACATCTGCCTCATCTATCGGAATCTGATGATATCCCGACGCCAAGTCAATCTTAGAGAACCAAGTAGCACCTCTCAACTGATCCAACAACTCATCGATCCTCGGAAGTGGGTACCTGTTCTTCACAGTGACTCGGTTAAGACCCCGATAATCGATGCACAACCGAAAACTGCCATCCTTCTTCTTAACAAACAACACTGGCGCTCCCCACGGCGAAACACTAGGTCTGATGAACCCTTTACTCAAAAGGTCCTCTAGCTGCTTCTTCAGCTCTGCCATCTCTGCTGGAGCCATCCTGTAAGGTGTCTTCGATATCGGAGCTGTCCCGGGCTCTAATTCAATCGTGAAAGGATCTGACCGAGATGGTGGCAATCCCTTCAGCGACCGAAATACATCCTCGAAATCCTGGACAACCTGAATATCCTGCAGACTCACCTCACCACTGGACTCTGTCATAGTGATTGTCGCCAAATAGGCTTCGCAGCCCCGCTCTAACAACTGCTCTGCCTGAATAGCTGAAATCACTATACTCCCCGAAGTCGGTCTCACTCCCTGATAAACCAACTTCCCTGCATCCTGCTCGAACACCACTCTACCCCTGTAGCAATCCAGATGAACTCGGTATAGGGATAACCAGTCCATCCCCAAAATCACGTCATACAGCTCCACCGGACTGATGACTAAATCTGCTGGCATAGACTGCCCCGCAATCTGCACATCAACTGCTCTAGCTCTGCCCGAAGTAGCCAAATAACCACCACCGGCCACCTTGACAAAGCCTGAAGCCTCGCCATCGCTACTCCGAATGCCACTACCCTCAGCTCTCTCCGGAGTAATGAAGCAATTAGATGCTCCCGAGTCAAACAGAACGTGAGACTCAAAACCTCCAACTAACAAGGTCCCTACACAATTCCACAAGTGTTGAGAACCTCTAACTCTATCACAGTAAAACAACAGAAACAGACAACACCAACAAAATTCTACCTTAAGAATTTAAAAGTCTGAGTCAAGATTTTACCTGTGATCTGGCCTGACTGACTGGTCTGGCCCACCTCTGCCGAAGTATAAACTCTCGGCGCTCCACCCGACTGCAACGCCGCAACCTGCGCTGCTGACTGAATCGCCAACGGCTGAATCGCCGCTGCCACTGCTCTCTGCTGCAACTTGGGACACATAGTCTTGATATGCCCCGACTCCCTGCAGTAGTAGCACACTGTCGACTCTCTGGATCCCGCCCTCTTGGGGCAAGTCGCAACTCTGTGATCCAGACTCCCACAACCGAAACACCCACCCGTACTCGGGCTACTAGCAGATATCTCGTCTGCTCTCCTCTTCTGGCCCTGCGCAGGCCTACTGCCCCTGCCGTAACCAGAACTGTAACCTCCACGCTGCTGCTGCCGCTGCTGGCCCCTAGGCTGGGTAGCAGGAACAACTGCCGCTGGAACAACTGCCGTACTTGCCGGCTCACGCAGATCCTCCTCGATGGAAGCTGCCAACTCCACTAGCTCAACTCTGGAGTGGTACATCCCACCCCTGCACTGAGTCCTGATGCTCCTCCGAAGTCCCTGAAGAAACCTCGACATCAGCTCTCTCTCACCCACCAGCTCACTCCTGGTGTGGACCACCAACCTGCAGAACTCTGCATCGTACTCCCGTACTGACCTCTCGCCCTGAGTCAGCCCCATAAACCTCACTCGCAACCTGTCACGAGCCTCCTGCGGGAAGAACTTGTAGTTGAACTCCTCGACGAAGTCAACCCAAGTCCAAGCCGCCCTCCTGGTCCTAACAGACCTCCACCACAAATGTGCATCGCGTCCAAGATAATGCACCGCAAGCTCAACCTGGAACTGCTCTGGACAACGGACCGAACCGAAGTTCCGCTCTAACCTTTGACGCCACTCGTCAGCCTGCTCCGGAGTGACACCGCCCTCAAACGTCGGCGTGCCAATCCTCTGCATCTCCCTCATCATCTCGCGATAGGGAAAATGATCATCTGCAGCACCATGCTGCCCAACAAAACCTGCAGCCCCCGGCTGCTGAACAAAACCGGCACCCGCCTGTGCCCCGGCACCTGCCTGTGCCCCGGCCGCTGGAGGTGCAACCGGAGCCTGCTGTGGAACTGCCTCTGGAAGACGTGCCAAAAGCTGCGTCAGTAGCCCCACAATCAAATCACCCTGAGCAAGAGCCGCGCCCCCACCGGGAACTGCTCCTGCCCCCGCGCCACCACCGACGCCCAAACTAGCCCCACCGGCTAACGAAACAGACTGTGTCACCGACGCAGTCTCCACACTCGGTACTGCACTCTCCGCTGAAGCCTCAGCCTCTGGCAAACCACGACCAGCGCCCCGACCTCCACGACCCGCTGCTCGCCCACCGCGACCAGCTCCTCTGCCCCCACGGGCTGCACCGCGACCACGACCACGGCCACGACCACGACCTGCGTCCATCTCTCTGCACTACCACCAAGTACAGAAAATGAGCAAAGTCAACACACAAAAACAAAACACCACAAACACCAAATTCCACTCACTTACCGCGGAAAGCCGAGACCGAGAGGATGATACTAGACTACTAACTGACTAATCACACAAAATCAATTTTAACACATAGTCCAGCTCACCCAAACTAACAGTCCTAAAACCGTATTCGCTCTGATACCAAAATGAAACAACCAAGCTTTTTTTTTTTTTTTATAAATGATTATAATAATTATCAATGCGGAAATTCTCAGAAAGAAATCAATAATATTAAATCATAAAAGTCGTTCAACAAATAACCAATAAAACCAATAAAACGAATAAGCAACCTAAACACCAGGTTTGCTACATTATTAAAAATAAACTAACATCCTAGAAAAGGTTCATTTCTAATCATCCATAAAATAATTCTTAAAACCAACATCCTAAATTCCTCTTCAGCCTCTTCTCTCGGTCTCTTTCCGCGGAAGAACATTACTGTTACCTGCAACACATTGGAATAGAGTTGCGTAAGTATTATCATAAATACTTAGTGAGTGGATCATCCTGCCTACAGGCCAATTACGCCAAACACCAGACAAAATATCACAACAATCAATAACAACAACAATGCTCAACAATACTCAATAATATAAACATTCCCTGTCAGGAAACACCCATGTTTCCTGACACCCAGGTCGGTGTCGACCGACACCTGAATGGTGTCGATCGACGCCAGCCTTCCGAGTGTCGATCGACACTCACAGAGTGTCGCTCGACACCGGCTCGACGCCCAGAAACCAGAAGCTACGAAAAACGCATTCCAAATCGCAATAACACCAAATCTAAGGGGTTTTCAACGCCCCAATGCTACCAAACACGAAATTCAACATAACAATCTCAAGAACACATCATAAATCTGAAATCACACAATCTCTAACTCTTGACGGACCTACAGTCACGCACTCACCTTAGAAACGGATTGAAAGGAAGAAAAGGAGAAGGAACAATCAACCACAAGCCTCAGAAACTCCACAAAACTCCTCCAAACTCTCCAAATCACCTTAGAATCACCTCCTTAGCTCTGAAACTCGAAACTTGTGCTTTTCTCGCGGCCACAAGGCTTAAAAACGCGAGTCTAGGGCTTTCCTCGCCCAAACCAGCCCAAAACCAGCCGACTTAAATCAAACCGGTCGATTTCACCATAACCGGTGTCGATCGACACCCTTCCTTGGTGTCGGTCGACACCCATCGACCAAAACCAACCCAACTCAATTCGATCGACTTAAACCGGAAATCAAACCCGATAACCGGTGTCGATCGACACCCTTCGGGTGTCGATCGATACTAGTCGTTCAGAAGAATTTAACACACTTTCTTCGCGATGCTTGAACTTTAGACCGACTGCACAACAATCAAACAAGAACATGTACAGCCAATCCTCAATTCACACCTCTAAGAGCATGTGCCAACTACTCCCGAACCCCTAGCATCGTCCAACACCACTTCCAAAACAACTTTCTGGTTCACGGATGTTACAATTATGAAAAGTGTACATTCGGATTGTACTTTATTAGTACAATGGAAACAAATTTTGTCGTACACCAAACGTTTATGGTCGTACACTGGAAGTTTAATGAAAACTTCACCATTTGGCATGAACCTGTTAGACCAATCTGGTTCAGATGTGATGCAAAAGTTAATCATATGAACATTCATTGAAGAACCAGAAGATTCTCTCAATGATTTTTGATGTGTCCCTTGCTCACAAGAAATTCATAGTATGATATTCACCATGTGACATAGATTTGGAATCTTGTCGGTTATGAAAAGTATACATGGAAATGTTTGTGGTTTAATAACCCACAGTGTGGACTGATCATCCACTAAGTATACCTGATATAAATCTGCAACCTGAAGTTTGCAAGATTACTTGATAATATAGGTGAATTCATTGAACATTCGGTAGCACATGTTCATACTAAGAATGTAGAAACATTGATTCGCATCAAGCCAATGAGTAATCAATGTTCTCCCATCGAAATTGGTTTTCGGTCAGAAACCAAATATTTTCATCTAAAAGCCTTTCGATGTACAATATACAATCCACCACGTCAGTATAAGATGGATCTTCAAAGGAGGTTATAGATGTTGGATAATATCAAGAGTTATCCCTGAAGGATTTAAGTAAAACTTGATTTGTACACTGTCATTTTAATGAGTCAGTCTTTCCAACATCAGGGGGAGAAAGTAAACAGCTGGAGAAATATTAAAGTTGGAATGAATTATCGTTGATCCTCATACTAAATAATGTAAAATAAAAGTCCAAAGGATAATTCATTCAGTGTATCAGTTGGGAGATACATTTACTGACCTATATATAGTGATTAAGCCACTTACCAGCTGTAAATGCTCTTATAAGAATTAATGTCCCAGAAGGACAGTATCAAACTGCTGTTAAGTCCAATGCACGCCTGAAGCGTGGTAGACATATTTGTTCCAAATATAAGAATTCTCGGAAAAGGAAAAGGAGCATAAGTGAAATTGGTCAAACCGAGAAAACACAGATTTTTGAATGATCTCCAGAAGAGACATCAAACATGACAAAGAAATAAATTCAGGCACCTGAGACAATGAAGAGATCTCGAGAATTTGTCAAGTCATGTGTGAAATAAAATGGAACCACAGAAAAGCAAATCGACGTCGTAAATAATATATTTGCATGCAATATAGCAGTTGATATTATGAATGAGAAAGAGGATCGCGAAACAAAGTCTATTGTATTGTGTACACAAAGTAATGATTTGGCCAAATCGAAAAGAAGCAATAGACGCATAACTAAAATCTCTTAGAAGGAGAAAAGTATTTGGACCAGAAGTCCTTACACCTAAAAAGTGTAAAACGAGTGGGTTATAAATAGGCATTTGTGCCTAAGAAAAATGATATGAAGAGGTATAATCTCATGTGGTGGATGCAACTTTCAAGTTACCTAAGTTTGACAATAAAAGAAGAACTTGACATATATGACCCACTAAACAATGACATTTATATAAAAGTCCCTGAAGGATATAATCATTGAAGAATTAATGATTTAACCGTTATGTTCATGGAGAACACTAGCTATTCAATCAAATGAATAGAAATATATTTCATGGGTATAATCACAAAAGTGAATATATAAGGCTAACTAATACCCATGTATATTTATCAAAATATTATGGATCAAAAGAGATTTTTAATCTGAACATCAATGAAACTCTTGAAGAGTTATCGAAAATAGTATGATGCAAAGAATATGAGATCAAAGATCTTGGAAGAGTCTTCGGTTATCTTAAATAGAAAATTTAGTAAAAGATATGTTATCTTAAAAGATCTTTGTAGTATATACATAAAGAATGCTCATATATATCTGGTCCCGAAGTACCATATTTAAAATGTTAATTGAGCAATATATTGATCTTTTCATGTGAAATAAAGTTTGGACCCGAAGTTCAAAAGATCAAGAAGTAATTGTTTTTGTGAAAAGTTGTTATGGACCAGAAGTCCAATAACCTAAGAGATTATAAGATAATCACATGACTTTAATCATTAAACTTATACTTATAATGATTGCCAAAATATGGTATAAATGATTGGAATGCATCTCCTGAAGAAGATGCTTCCAAGGGGGAGAAATATGATAATGTGTATGGTTGTACTCTTTTTCCTTATCATGGTTTTTATCCCATTGGGTTTTTCCATGAAAGGTTTTAATGAGGTAACAAATAACACACAAATGAGAAACACGAAGGTCTATCTCCTTTCCAAAGTCCTTGTCTTTCACTTATGAGATCAAGTGGAGTGAAGAGAATGATAAAGTAGATTCATCACCAAACCCAAGAAGAATGGCGATGTCAATGTTCTAAAGTTGTTCAAGTGAAGATTTTAAAGGAGTTTCTATATGCTACTTTCAAGAAGTTAGTTCACCTTATTGGATTATATCACGTCAAATATCTACACGGATATCGTCATGAGGGAGAGTAGTTGCGCTCTGTACTCTTTTTCCTTAACTAAGGTTTTTCCCATTGGGTTTTCCTGGTAAGGTTTTAACGAGGCAGCATACTACGCACTTATAAGATATTTTTAGATAATGGACTTCCAAGGGGGAGTGTTATAAATAGTTTATATGGAAGCGCATTATCGGCCCATATTCTATAAGGTTTTAGCTTGTTCTCCAAGTGTATTCCTCTCCGAGGAAAACCCTAACTTGTATTCCTATATAAGGAGCTTATTATTGATAGAATAAGACACAACCAATTCCCCTCTTCTCTTGTTCTCTCTTCTTCTACAACAGATCATATAATCACACTATTTATATTTGATATTTTCCTTGTTCTTACTAATGTCAGTACTTTTCTTTCTCCCATTGTTTATGTTAGCGTTTTGATTCTTTCTTCTGGAATAAGTTTACAAGATGTACGTTTAATTATACGCAACATACTACAATCATTTGCATCTAAAGTTTGTAACAATGGATTCAGGCAGCGGTGTTTTTTTCAAGGAAGATTTTGAAAACGTAGGAGGACAACTAGAGAGTTTATGAGTAACATGTAAGAAACATAATGCAGTAATGATACATAAATTGATCTATGACAAATCCGTGAATGAGTTTCTCATATGACTCATCATATCCAATGATGAGTCTCATAATCATATCTCACCGTCCCAAAGTTGTTCAAGAGTCTTATAAGGACTCGTCTCATGAACAAAAGACATTCCTCTCATCAACTTACCCTGCAACATTGAAACACTCACATCTTCAAATTTCAGAACAGAGAAACCTTTTGTGACCTATTTGGATATGAAACCACTTGCCTGTTCAATCTCAGAAAACTTGGATAACAAGTCATCCGGTATGGACCAATCGAAAACATCGAAATTCTGTTTGATCCTGTCTTCATTTGTGCTTTTTGGAAGAACACTTTGACCCATTTGGAGACCCCACCGTAACGCAACTTGCGCAGGAGTCTTCCTTAGCTTCTCAGCAACCACGCCTAGAATCTGGTTCTTCAGAACATCATCGCCCTTGAACTCCGTTGTCCCTGGAGAACCTAACGGAGAGTATCCCTACAAAGATATCAACTAAAATGTTTAGTTTTGTAAGTTTTCCAAAAAAGGATATGGACATGTTTTCGTTCTACATACTGAGAGGTGGACGCCGTTAGATTTGCAGAAATCTCTGAGCACGGTTTGTTGCCACGAAGGGTGACACTCCACTTGGTTAACAGCGGGAGGGACGCGAGCCACTTCCAAGAGATCTGCGAGTTTCTTTGAGGAGAAATTGCTTACACCAATAGCTCGGGCTTTCCCAATATCAAACTGTGCTTCCATTGCTTTCCATGTGTTAGGAATATCAGTTGGTAAGGCATTCTCTGGCTTAATACTAGTAGAACCTTTCTTGAGGCTAACAGGCCAGTGCATCTTCAAAAGGGTCACACAAAAAAAAAACTAGTCAATTGAAAATGGTTCCGCAAAATCGGCGCAAGAAGTCGATTGAAAGAGAATTAGTCCTAAGATTCTTAACAAATGCAGCAACATATACGTAGATCAAAACACATCTAAAAGCACAACTCAGGTTCAAGAACCAATATGGATAATTAGAAAACAAGACAAGGTTTCATATTTTATATTACTTACGAGGTACAAATCGACATAGTCAAGCTGTAGATCTTGTAGAGTTCTGTTCAGAGCCTCTGGCACATCTTGAGGATCATGATCAGTACACCTTTCATATGATCAGGCAACCATGTTAGAAGCTACATAGACTTGACAACTGATCACCGAAAAAAAAAAAAAAAAGTCTACAAGGTAAGTAAAGCAAAGTGATGCAGATACCAGAGTTTCGAAGTGATGAAAAGTTCCTCACGTTTAACAACTCCATCGTCAAACAGTTTCTTCAGGACTAACCCAATCTGCATGAGGAAGAAGTTGTAAAAGTGGAAAATAAAGACACGTGGGTTCAGTCAATTATCAAAACATAGTATCATACATATTGTTGATTATTAATGACAAGAACATTAGAGAGAACGACGAGCCTGTTATTGCTAGATTCAAAAACGATAGCACAGTTTACAAACAACAAAGACCATGACAATAGAATAACGAAACAAAAATCAAGGTATGTAGAGTGAAGTAATATTGTTCCAAGAGATTTCTTGGTCATCAAAACAGAGAGATACAGAATAATGGGAACTTGAGGACAAAAAATGAGATGTTCTTGAAATTAACGATGATATAGATTACCTCCTTTTCGTTGCCATAGATTTGAGCACAATCAATGTGCCGATAACCGATCTGCACAGTAGAAGAATCTTCAGTTTTTTTTTTTTTTTTCCCGTTAAAATGCAAATCAATTTAGGTGAATTGACTGAGTCTGACTCACTCAACAAACACAAAAGAGGAATCAGCAATTTTAGCTATACAGAACTGGCATTAGATCCTAAGACTCTACGATCAGTGACCACGAAGCCACAAAATCACAGACGAACCTTAACAGCGGCTTCGACGGCGTTTCCGACGAGACCAGGATCGGCCTGCCACGTTCCGAGACCGACCGATGGTATCTTTGCTCCGGTGTTGAGCTCGAAGAATCTGATTTCCTCCGCCATTATCAGAGACAGAGCTAACAGACGTATCCCGTTAAAGCTACACTGAGTGTGATCTTCAAAGCGTCAATTGAGAAAAGCGTAGATAATAACTTTTTTCAATTTTTATGCGTCTCGAAGGAGACAACAAGATGAAGAGTTTGGGTATAAAATGTATAATGGAGTTGCTTAGCCCATTAAGGGGTAATGATATATTGTTAGTGAGACTTGGGCTATAGTAAACAAATGTGTAAAAATTTACTTTTCTGAAAGTGTACGAAAAAAGTAAACCAAAATGTAGATTCAACCAGTAACCCTTAATTTTCTTAGATATTTCCATATGTATATATTTTTAGTGAAATGGCTCAACTTTTAGCAGATTACTTCAAATGTGATATAGGGGGTGTTATTAGATTATTGTTTTGATTTAAAGAAAATGACAGCGGCCGGCTCAGTTTATATGTTTATATATCCATTCATTACAAATTTACAACTATATAGGTCATGGTTGACAACTTGAAGACACGTCCCAATTGAAAACCAGTCGTGTAATAGAACATTTCAACTTAAATTCATATATCTTATCAACAATTTGAGACAGAAAAATCGATATCAAAAGTGACATTTTCTTCCGTATGATCAGTCAACTCCACCAAAGTCAACTAAATTTTTATGAATGATACAACACAACAAGGCTATATAAGAAGCAAGAAGATCAAAAATCTAAAGTTATGGGAAAAAAAAAAAAAAAAAAAAAAAAAAAAAAAAAGAAGAAGAAGAAGATCAAAATCCTAAAACCGCTCTCCAGTTCAAACTCCTCAAAACGACAGGTGTGAGAGATGTCAGCAGAACGGCACACGGTTCAACATTTCTCGCATAACCATCCCTTGACCGAAGTCAACGTTGTTGGCACCAGTGGCGATTCTAGTAATCATTTCACATGGGGTCAAAATATTAATTTAAAGAAAAAATTATATTTAAGGGATCAAGATAAGACTTGAACCCAGATTTTATTGGTTCAATAAGCTAATTTTAGCAAAAAAAACTAGTAATATCTAACATTTGATGAACATCTAAACAAATTATAATATTTAAAGGGTGTCAATTGACACCATATCACCAAAAGTACATTCGCCACTGGTTGGCACATACACGTGTGATGGTTGCAAACTGTACGGTACCGGCAAGACATACCGGTGCAACGACTGCGACTACGATCTTCACGAATATTGCGCCACGTGTCCTCAAACCCTCAGATACTCATGGCACGCGCCTGATCACGAGCTCAGCCTGATCAACGGTCCCACGCACATGACCGAGCGTGGGTGCTATGTTTGCCGAGTTTACATCCAAGGGATGTTCTACAAGTGCAACCACTGCAGCTTTGAATCTCACCCGCTTTGCACACACGGCCCAATGCATGCCTCGTCTCCGGATGCAACGGTGACGACGAAGCAGAGAAGCCTGCATGACCCTGCGGGACATGGACAGCCATCGTCGCCTCAACACTATGGTCAAGGAAACCCTTATGGTTATGCACATATGGGTCCGTATGGGCCACATCCTCATGGTGGTGGTCATCATCATCAGCAGCCTCAACATCAGCAACCGCACATGATCCCGAGTTCTCCAAAAGCGGCGGATTCAAGTAAGGGAAAGAAGAAAAAGGGAGGATTTTTGGGAGCCTTCGAGGCTGTAGTAGCTGGAACTGCTACTGTAGCAGCTCATGTGGCCGTTGCAATGATCGGGGAAGAATATGCATGAAGAATTGTTTTTTTTCTGACTAATTTATTACTTGTCGGTCTGCGTGTCTTAACTTCGGTGTTGTTTTCCATTACATGCATAGAGATATATGTATGTATGTGTCTCGGTTTCACATATTCGTATGATTGCAAATTGCTCTGTGTCATTGGTGTCGATTATGGTTTTATAGTTCTAAATCTAATAGCATCCCATTGAAGGTATCTCAACAATATAACAGTGAAAAATAATAAAGGTGAGAAGGAGTTGGGTTTTGTGCAAAAAAACCCTTCAACTAAATTTTTTTTGCAAATTAAACCCTCAATTATATTACGTGCAAGTCAATCCCCTAAACTCCAAAGTCACCCGCAATATAGCCCCTGGCTATATTTGTCACAAAATTTAACATATTTTCTGCAAAAAAACCCGCGAACTATTATTTTTTTTGCAAATTTAACCCTCAACTTAAAAAACACACAAATCAAACATACAAATAAGAAGATGTCATTTTTGTAATTTTTACTCGTTACATAAAATATTCTGTAATTTTTTTTGTCATTTAAAATATTTTAACTATATTTATTGAAAATAATTTAAACAAAAAAAAATCATCAATCTCACTTCTCTCTTTGGCCTCTACCATTACGAGTCATGAGTAAGTTGATTTTCTTCTTGATCTCATTAGGTTTAAAATAAGTTGTTTTGTTTGTTGATATTTATGTTTATATTTTGGTGTATGTACAAAAAGAATTTGTGTGATTTTGAAATTAATTTAGAAAAGTTTATTGGTTTATGTATATTTATGGATTTACAAATTCTAGCTAAAATTCCCCTTTATTAGATTAATGATTTTAAAATCTTTGTCAAACCCGCCTCCCCTTCCCCCCCTAAATTAATTTCAAAATCATCGATTTTTTAAATTTTAAAAATATAGTATTTTAAATTTTCAATTTTAAAACTACTATTTTAAAATATTATAGTTTTAGGGAATCATCGATGGGTCAAAATTGAAAGGTTATGGTAGTAGGCTTTCTTAGAGACCCTTTTACCCGAAAAATGTCCAAGATGTTATGGCCTGGGATATTACATTAATCTGCAAGTTGAATGAACAAATTAGTTCGTGTGACCCGTCCAAAATTATCATTGCCTTGACCCATTATAAGACTTTCTTAGGACCCTTTTAAAACGCCAAATGGTCGGAAAAGTTTAGTGTTGGCTTTGGACACATTTCACTCATTGTTTTTCAAACAGCTCGAAATATACTAGTTATATGAAAATCATCAATGATTTCATTTAGTATTTAGAAACCATTGAATAAATAGGAGGGAAGGGGTTGACAAAGATTTTAAAATCATTAATCTAATAAAGGGGGATTTTAGTTAGGATTTGTAAATCCATCAAAATACATGAACCAATAAACCCCCATAAATTAATTTCAAAATCACACAAATTCTTTTGTACATACACCAAAAGATAAACATAAATATCAACAAACAAAACAACTTATTTTAAACCTAATGAGATCAAGAAGAAAATCAATTTACTCACGATAAAATTAATCGAGAGAAATACTCGTAATGGTACAATCCAAAGAAAGAAATGAGATTGATGATTTTTTTGTTTAAATTATTTTCAATAAATATAGTTAAAATATTTTAAAAGGCAAAAAAAAAAAAAATTACAGAATATTTTATGTAACGAGTAAAAATTACAAAAATGACATCTTCTTATTTGTATGTTTGATTTGTGTGTTTTTTAAGTTGAAGGTTAAATTTGCAAAAAAAATAATAGTTCGCGGGTTTTTTTGCAGAAAACATTTTAAATTTTGTGACAAATATAGCCAGGGGCTATATTGCGGGTGACTTTGGAGTTCAGGGGATTGACTTGCACGTAATATAATTGAAGGTTTAATTTGCAAAAAAAAATTAATTGGAGGGTTTTTTTGCACAAAACCCGAAGGAGTTCTCATTTGAGATACTTTGAGACCATCACACTTCAAGGATGTCTTTAAAAAAAAAAAACTATTAATATTGTATTAGAAATTCGTTGGAGAACCTAGTGTCCAAAGTGTCTTAAGACATTGTTATTGAGTGTCTTTTTATGTTTAAGATATCTATTATATAATACTACTATTTTATGAATAAATCTATATTAAGATACACATACAAATACCATGAGAACCCCTCATCATACTTGTTTTATTTTTTCATGGTTGAATTATTTTCCAAAATTTAAAATGTAATGATATAATTGTATCACAATAAACTACTAATTTAAAAAAAAAAAAAAAAACCCAAAGAGGTTCTCACCTTTATTTAATCCAAATATATAAACTCTTAATTCTTTAGTTCAAATCAAACCAATACAAAAAAACAGAGCAACTAAGTTTATGTAATGAAATGTAAAAAGCGATGAAGCCGTACCTGTTCAATATCTGAAAACTTGGCGAACAGGTCATTGGGTATTAACCAGTCGAAAACTTCAAAATTTCTCTCTAATTCTTCCTTCATTGGTACTCTTGGGAATGACACTGTTACCCACTTGGAGTATATGACAGCGGCCGGCTCAGTTTATATTGTTATGTATCCATTCATTACAAATTTACAAATTTACAACTATATGGTAATGGTTGACAACTTGAAGGCATGTCCCAATTGAAAACAAGTCGTGTAGTAGAACATTTCAACTTAAATTCATATATACTATCAACAATTTGAAACAGAAAAATCGATATCAAAAGTGACATTTTCTTCCGTATGATCAGTCAACTCCACCAATGTCAACTAATATTTTTTATTAATAAGACAAACACAACAAGGCCATATTGCATAACTGCAACCAGTTGAGTTCTACCGATAAAAAGCACCAAGAAGATCAAAAACCTAAAACGCTCTCCCCATTTCAAACCCTCAAAACGACAGGTCAGAGAGATGTTAACAGAAACAGAACCGCACACGATCCAACATATCTCGCATAACCACCCCTTGACCGAAGTCATCGTTGTTGGCACATACACGTGTGATGGTTGCAAACTGTACGGTACCGGCAAGACCTACCGGTGCAACGACTGCGACTACGATCTCCACGAATATTGCACCGCATGTCCTCAAACCCTCGGAAATTCATGGCACGCGCCTGACCACGAGCTCAGCCTGATCAACGGTCCCACGCACATGACCGAGCGAGGGTGCTATGTTTGCCGAGCTTACATCCAAGGGATGTTCTACAAGTGCAAGCACTGCAGCTTTGAATCTCACCCGCTTTGCGCACACGGTCCAATGCATGCCTCGTCTCCGGATGCAACGACGACGACGAAGCAGAGAAGCCTGCATGACCCTGCTGGACAGGGACAGCCATCGTCGCCGCAACAATATGGTCAAGGAGACCCTTATGGTTATGCACATATGGGTCCGTATGGGACACATCCTCATGGTGGTGGTGATCATCAGCAGCAGCATCCGCACATGAGCCCGAGTTCTCCAAAACTGGATCCAAAAGCGGATTCAAGAAAGGGAAAGAAGAAAAGGGGGGGATTTTTGGGAGCCTTCCAGACTGTGGTAGCTGGTACTGCTACGGTAGCAGCGCATGTGGCCGTTGCAATGGTCACGGGTGAATTTTCTGCATGAAGAATTGATTCTTTTCTGATTATTTTTTTACTTGTCGCCTTGTCGGGGTGTCTTAATTTCAGTTTTGTTTTTTTTACAGTTACATGCATAGAGATTTATGTATGTTAATTAATGTATGTGTCTCGGTTTCACATATTCGTATGATTGCAAATTGCTCTTTGTCATTGGTGTCGATTTTGGTTTTAATACACCAAAGTTCAAATAATTCTATATGAAAATATCGATCTAGACTACAAAGAAAAGAATTCTAAAAGTAATCTATTTGTCAGCATATTCTTGTAAAAGACTTGTGTTCCATCTCAAAACCGGTTCGACACAGAGAAGAATGTTGATCCTTATAAATTTAAAATTTATCTTACTTTTTCTCGATGCGAGATTTAGAAAGGGCCATCTCAAAGTTGCAATTTGTTTGACACATTCAGTTTCGATTAATGAAACCTTGTTATTTTAGGATTGCGTATTTGATTTTTGGTTTGATCACTCGTTTGAACTTCTTAGAATATAATGCAATGTGAATGTAGGGCTTGATTAGTACGCTCACAACTCACAAGTCACAAGCATATATATATATATATGCAAATGTCACATTTTCTGTTTTAGGTGACTATAATACATTGCAAATGTAAAATTTGGATCAACAAAATTTGTTTGAATTATTTAAAAATAGGAATCAAATATGATTCTAAATTATTTGAGTGACATGTCTTTATTATAACATTCATGAACAAACTGCTTAGTTCAAGAGATCACTTGTGAATATCATATCTCCCCATCCCATAATTCTTCGAGAGACTTGTAAGGGCTCAGTGTTTCGTGAACGAAGAAGGATCCATGCAATAACCTAGCCTGCATTTAATCCAAATACATAAACTCTTAATTCTTAGATCAAACCAACGTAAAGCAGAGCAACTAAGTTTATGCATTAAAATGTTAAAGAACGAAATGGGGATGTATCATGTATCCGTACCTGTTCAATCTCTGAAAACTTGGAGAACAGGTCATCGGGTATTGACCAGTCGAAAACTTCAAAATTCTCTCTTATCCTTCCTTCATTGGTACTCTTGGGAAGTACACTGTTACCCATTTGGAGTCCCCAGCGTAGCGCAACTTGCGCAGGAGACTTCCCGAGCTTTTCCGCAACAGTGTTCAGTATCGGATTCTTCAGAACATCGCTCTTGAGCCACGTTGTTCCTGGAGACCCCAGTGGCGAGTATGCCTTGCAAGAATATTCAACCAATGTATAAGGTAGAGTTGCAAAAGGCAGAGAAAGTAAAAAGTCTTGATTGGTGAGGATGAGTGATGCTTGCTTACAGTGAGGTGAATCCCTTTGGATTTGCAGAAGTCTCGTAGCTTAGGTTGTCTCCAAGAAGGATGACATTCGACCTGATTAACAGCTGGAGGAACACGAGCTAACTCCAAGAGATCAGCTAGTTTCTTGGTCGAGAAGTTGCTTACACCTATGGCTCGTGCCTTGCCCGAATCATAGAGTGACTCCATCGCTTTCCATGTGCTAGGAATATCTAGAGGCAAAAGGTTCTCTGGCTTAGCTCCAACAGAACCTTTCTTCATCCGTAGAGGCCAGTGTATCTTGAAGAAGATCACATTAAAAAAAGACATTAATGTTTAGAGAAATAAATATAAATTGTGTAATTGTTCCATCGAAGTGATGCTTACCAAATAGAGATCGACGTAGTCAAGCTGTAGATCTTGTAGAGTTCTGTTTAGTGCCACTGGCACATCTTGAGGGTCATGATCAGTACACCTTTTGATGATGATACACAAAATGTATGAAAATGCAAGATTAAATCTACACTTTTAATTCACAGAATTATGCATTCAAATAAACACTAGATACCAGAGTTTGGAAGTGATGAACAACTCTTCCCGCTTCACTACACTGTCTTCAAATAATTTTTTCAAAACTGACCCAATCTGCACAAGAGGAAGGAGTTATTCAGTATCGTTTCATTGGAGACAGAAACAGGAAAGCAAACAAGCTTTAAGTGGTTTGGGAATTTGACAAATAAAGCAAAACATTGGCACGCAAAAGATACACATGTTTGTCTTTAATCTTGTCTTGTCATCAACACAAACAAACAAGAAAAGACAATCAAGAGGAAAAAACACATGCAAGACACACTAAATCCATCTGAAAGAAGAGTCAAAATGTTATTCAATTTGGCTAAATCAAGCATTTGTGTGTTTCTTTGTACCTCTTTCTCGTTGCCGTAGATCTGAGCGCAATCAATATGACGATATCCGATCTGCAACCAAAATTAAGAAAACAAAAATCTTCAATTTTGCAGCGACCAAGAAAAACTAATTGAACAATCAAGAAAAAAACAAAAAAAAAATCCAATTGAAACAGAGAGCAAATAGTACGTTAAAACAAAGTATGGAATTATGTTATGAGATCTCGGAGATCAGAATATTGTTATTAACATATAATTAAAACTAAGAATCTAAAGAGATCGACAAAACTAATACGGTAAGCCTTAGAATCGAATTTACAAAAAGAGGAACCTTAACAGCGGCGGCGACGGCATCGCCGACTAGGCCAGGAGAGGCTTGCCATGTTCCGAGACCAACCGACGGGATCTTAGCGCCGGTGTTGAGCTCGAAGAATCTGACTGCATTCGCCATTGTTAGAGATTGGAGATTCAGATCGCTAGTCGTGTTGCTTTACACGCACAAACAGCATTTATCAGCTACCATTCACTAATCATCAATAGAAAAGCAAAAAAAAAAAAAAAAAAAAAAAAGATGGGAAAGCGACTGAGGCGGGAGAGTCGTGGAAAAATTGACTACTTTCTTCGATTATTAATGTTGCCACGTCAGATATTGACCAACTCGTGAACGTTTCTTATTCGTTCGTCAGCATGTGCAATGGTCATACTGAGTATCTTTAAACATATTTTATATTAAAAAAAAAAAAAATTAATTGAAGAAATTTGATAAGAAATTTGTAAATTATGGCACAACAAAGGAGAGCTCTATAATGGTTTCTTTAAAATTATTATTATTTTTTAAATTTTTTTTGTTAATTTTTATAAAATGAAAGGAAATAAAATTATTCAAAAGTACATTATAAAAATGACAAATGAAACATATATTACATATTAAAAAAAAACCCCGCATATAGAGAGGTAAAACGAAGAAAAACAGACATGTTTTAAAACATATGAAAACATGATTAAGAACTAAATTTATTCCAAATATGCTCAACCAAATCAGCTTTCAATTGGTAATGGTTTTCTTGATTACGAATATCAGCTCGATTAGCCATAATATTGTGGACATTCGATGGCAAGTGTTCAGAACTCGTGACATGTACCTGTGAAGACCCGCTTCCGTCTTCTCCTCCTTGTTGAAATTCCGTTTCGTTATACTGAGTGCCAACGTTTCTTTCATCTTCCACAATCATATTGTGTAATATGATACATGCCTTCATTATATTCCCTATCTTTTGCTTATCCATTGTAAGAGCCGGGTTTTTAACAATTGCAAACCGAGCTTGCAAGACTCCAAAAGCGCGCTCAACTTCTTTTCGGGCAAACGATTGATGGTCACAAAACAATTTTGCTTTCGGGTCTTGTGGCCGAGCAATGGGTTTAACGAAAGTCGACCATTCCGGATATATACCATCTGTGAGATAGTAAGCCATCTTGTACCGGTGTCCATTAACAGAGAACGACACCTTAGGAGCTCGACCTTCTAATATATCATCAAACACGGGTGAGCGGTGGAGAACGTTAATGTCGTTTAAAGTACCTGGGGGTCCGAAAAATGCGTGCCAAATCCACAGATCATACGACGCCACGACCTCTAAAACGATTGTCGGTTTCTCTTTGCCTCGTGCATATTGTCCTTTCCACGCCGTGGGACAATTTTTCCACTCCCAATGCATACAGTCAATGCTTCCTATTGAACCAGGAAATCCACGCGTTTCTCCGACCTTGAGTAATCGTTTGAGATCAGCTGGTGTAGGCCTTCTGAGGTAGTCCTCCTCGTAAAAAGATATGATTGCATTGACAAAGTTATGCAAGCATGTGAGTGCAGTGGTCGCTCCAATTCGGAGGTATTCATCGACTGCATCAGCTGCAGTGCCATAAGCCAGCATACGAATAGCCGCCGTGCACTTCTGTAAACCGGACAAACCCAACTTTCCAGTGGTATCCGGTATCTGTTGAAAGAAGCGTAACTCGGATAGTTTGCTAACTATGCGCATGAACAACGGTCGGTTCATCCGAAAGCGACGTCGGAATATGGCTTCGGGATAGATAGCATTCTCACTGAAATAATCATTGATCAAACGAATGTTGCCTTCTTCATGTCCTCGATCTATGAACGCTCGTTTCTTTTTTCGCTTCTTTGGCTCAAGAACTTCATTTATATCATCTAAACACTCTTCCACACAAATGTTAAATTCATCATCCAATGCTTCTTCAAACGCGTCATTTAATGAAAAAGAATGATGGGAAGAAGATGACATCTTTGTTTTTTATAGTTTTGAGAAGATGTTTTGGTGTTTTAATGAATGGAGAGTTTGAGTTTGTAATGGAGAGTTTGTAGAGAGTTGCAAAGAAAAAGATGGATTGTGATGTTAAATGTCTCCAAGGTCACAGTTTTATACAAGGAAAAAGATGCTAAAGTTTGATAAAACTACAAATGATAGGACATTTGATAAAAATACAAATGATAAAAATACATGGTACACATTTGTTTTCTTGTGGCCGACACAAGAAAACTCCAAAGTTTCACGTCGGCAAACTCTCTTGCTCCTCTCTTGCTACTCTCTTGCTCCCCTCTTGCTACTCCGTTTAGCCTTCAAATACGCAACCCCAAAGGATTAGAACATAAACATCAAGCAAAATAAAACAGGAAACAAAATAAACATTCATATAACATAAAACAGGAAACAAAATAAAACATTCACCTTAAAGGAACCTACAAAATCTGACTAATGAGCTTATCCTTAAGCGTAACCTCTAAATCGGTTAGTGGTTCAGTTTTCCCTAAGAGATTAGCTAGTATTTTTTAATCCGCTAATAATATCTTGTTAGCTTGTGCTTTCTCCTTGTTAGCATGCGCTTTCTCCTTTAAAGCGAACTCTTTCTCCCTTAAAGCCGCCACTAACTGGAGGTTGTTCATAGCAGCCTCCCTGTCTTCGCTGGTTCTCTTCACGTTCTTACTTCCTTTCAACTTTGCAGCCTTTGCTGCCTTCACACCGATTGGTCTCTCTTCCAATTGTTCATCCATGAGACTGTCCTCTACGGAATCAGCTGGCTGTGCTCTTTTGCTCGACGTTTTCCCTTTTTCTTTACTAAGACTAAGACTACACCACTTCTGATCGTTTCTAAGCATTCTCCACGCATGCTCCAAGATGAAGTTGGTCCTCTGATCCTGATAGTAGAACTTGTATGCCATCTGGAAGACATCATCAGGTGACTGGCCGCTTGTAGCTTGACGGTTGGCCTGCTCGAAGCATCCGCAAAACTTCTGCACTCCTTCATTTATTTTTGTCCATCTCTGCTTGCAAGTATTCCACTCCCGGGGAGGAAAGTCCTTAACCGCAGGACAGCCATTGTAATAATTTGCTACTCGTTTCCAGAACGCGCCAACTCTCTGCTCATTTGCAACGATGCAATCTTTGCTGGTGTTCAACCAGGCGCTCACCAGTGCCCCATCTTCTGCGACTGTCCATCTTCGTCTGGCTTCCCCTGTCGGAATAGGTGTTTGGGTACTAAACAGAGGGGTTTGGGTACTAGACTGAGGGGATTGGGTACTAAACTGAGGGGTTTGGGTGCTAAACAGAGGGGTTTGGGTACTAAAAGGAGGGGTTTGGCTACAAAACGGAGGTGTTTGGTTCATGAGGTCTGTAAAGGATCCAGTGTAAGTAGAGGGACTATTGGAACCCATTTCTTAAACAGAGAAGGAGAAACAAGACACGAAAAATTTTTAGTTGAGTCAAAGTTTGCAAACCGGGTTTTTTTTAGTGTTTAGGGTTATGAGTGAAGAAGAATCTTCACAAAGTTTGTGTCTTTATAGGGAAAATTAGTGTTAATAAGTATGACTAGACATGAAACTGTTTTTAAATAAAATTAAAGGTCAATTAACTCTACACTTTAGTGGTTGAGTTTGCATTTAACTCAACATAAAGCAACTATCAAGAACTCTCCTAATCGCTCACAGGCAAAATCAAAGCAATGAACCAATGAAAAACAAACAACAATCGCAGGCATTAACAATTCTCAACCTAAACCGCAAACAATAAGTACAAAGCAACCTACTCTATCACAAACCTAACCTGTTAACTCAACATAAAGCAACTAGCAAGTACTCTCAACCTAAACAACAATCAATAACTACAGCAATTCTCAACCTAAACAGCAATCAATAACTACACCTGAAACCCTAATCTATTACAAAGCTAACCTGTAGTTGGAGAACTGATTTGAGTTGCCATTAACTCCAGCAGCTGTCTTCTTCGGTGCCATCTCGAGACATGAGGAAAAAGAAGAAAGAAAAAAATGTTAGTTAAAATAAAAGAGGAAGAGCATTCAAAGCATAATATTATTCGCATTCAACACACGAACAATCAACAATTACGAATCAATTTCATACACAAAGGATTGAAAGAGAAGTGGAAACAAAAACTGCGAGACTAAAGAGAAGCAAAAACAAAACTTTCCCATATGTCGCAGACTAAAGAGAAGCAAAAACAACAAATTCACAAGGACTATCCATACATAAAACAGAGAGATAATGCAATTTGCAATTTGCAATTAGCAATAAGCAAGAGTCGAAAAAGAAACTAAATCAGAACATTTGATTATTATTACAAAACATCTCCACAGAGACTTTGCCATCTAAAAGACAAACTACCGATACAACCTAGGAAACTAAAACATAATGATTGACCGAATCAAATGCATCAGCAATCCCAAATCAGCAATCCCAAATCAAAACGTAATGATTCAATAACGAAATGGTATTAAACTGAAAAGTAATTAAAGCCCAGAAATTACCTGAAAGAATCGGCGGGGGTGGCGGGGGAGCGAGCCTGAGAAACTCCGAGAGAAGGAGAAATGAGAGAGAGGGATTACGGTTTTTGCTGCGGGATTGACGAAGAAGGAGAAGAAGAACGGGAAGAAGGAGAAGAAGAACACGCCGAAGAAGAAGAAGAACAGACCAGAACGGGACGAAATTTGTGGTGTTTGAAGATGGAAATCTCGAATCGCCATCAAGCAGACCGAAAGAGAAGCGAAGAAAACAATGCGCAGAAATGAAATGAAAAAAAAAAACAAAAAACACGACACCGACGAAAATAATCGCGGAGGGCTGTGTGAGTGACGCGTGGCGGGAAGAAACGGGTTTTGGGCTTCGTCCGGGAGAGACGTTTCTCTCTTTTGGGCTTGCCACGGGTTTAATGAGTCATATTTGTTTTTTAATTTTGGGCTAAAGAAACGGGAGAGAGATGTCCATTGTTCTTGCTCTTATATGTCATCTTTGTCTCGGAGCATCTCCATCATGTATCTAAGGTGGGTTTTAACTTTTAACAAAGTTTTTAACAATTAAAGGCAATTAAAAAAAGAAAAAAGAAAATAAAATTGTTGAACCAAACTCTTAGCTAGAGTTTTTCTTCTAGTTTAGAACCCGACACGTGTCAACACCACATTAATCGGACTTTTTAAAACAAAAACAAAAAAAGAAAATGGATTTCTCTTTCTCTTGTTCCTTCCGCCGGGTCGAATCGCTTTCCTCTAGAATCGTGATTCGTTTCCGGCGAACGACCTCCAGTATAGGGAGATGTTGTTTGCATGTCTCTTTCTCTATCTCTTGATCTCTCTATAAATATTTCTTTGTCTCTCTATCTCTATCTCTATCTCTATCTCTATTTCTATCCTTCCAAGGACTATCCCTATGACAATGCTCATGATTCGGTAAAATTACTTCCCTTTTGTAAAATTTAAATTTTGTAAAACATATACATTTTGGTAAAACATATACATTTTGTAAAACATAATTTTGTTAAGAACCAAATAAAAAGTTTTAGGGATGGAGGAAGAAAAAATTAAAAACCACATAAAAGTTGTTAGCATTAATTTGTGTAAAAATTAGTAATAAAAAATAGTTTAGTACCAAAAACATGGTTTTAAGGACGGAGATGGTCTCATGCCTCTCATCAATCCTGTAACATTCTATTATATTCAATATTTTAGTAACAAAAATTACTAAAATATTTAGTAACAAATTTGTAGTTATAAGTGTACACGTGAATCTATTAGACTATGTTCAATGGTAAGAACAACATATGTGTTCTTACCTAGTTCTTTAATATAAATTTCATTTAATTAAAAGTTAAGAACATTGTTTTATATTTTTTTGTGTTTTTGCTTCCAATGATATAACTGTTGGGAATGTCCTGAAATCATTTGTATTTCTCTAGTTATAGTTGTAACGTCAAGGTTGCATAATCGTTTAATATTAGGTGATTATAATGTCTTGCTAGAGACCGCTTATAATCTATGAGTTATGAACTCATTGCTAGTATTATACGATCCTATAGGGTCACACACCTAAGCAAATTGGATCAAAGTATATTTGGGTTTTAGAGAATGTTTTATTTATATGATAAATTAAATAAAGTAAAATATATACAAATGTGATTATGTATATGTTTGCAAACGTATAATGAATAAGTGTATTCATTTTGGACTCCACGTAAATGGGCATATGATATTAAGCCCATAAATTAATACTTAATTAGGTTTATGAGTTCAATATATAAGAGGGTGTAGACGTCTTCGTCAACATAATATACACGTGAGCCGCAATACTAAAACCCTAGAGTTTTGACAAAGTAGTTTGTCAAAGCCTCTTGAGATCTTATTGGGATTAATTAGAGGTTTGGATAAATATAAGTTAGAGATAAGCATGAGTTAGTTATGTTGTTATCAAGTTGGTATGCCGACTTACGCTATGTATATAAAGGCTTCTTGTACATTGAATAAACAAACACATTCACATCAAAATTCACATGGTATCAGAGCATAGATCCTAAAGTCTTTCGATCTACGCTTTCTTTTTCGTTTTTCTTGTTCAAGTTCTGATTCTTTTGTTTACTCTAAGACTTATTCTTAACTAATGGCGGGGGATGATACTGTTGATGTTACTGGTAGCGGGTTAGCTAATCCGTTTGGTAGTCCTCCGCAAAGTGGTCAAAGTGTGGTGGATAAGGTGATGGTTTCACCTTATTCGATGTTCTCGTCGGATAACCCTGGTTCAATGATCACGGCGGTGCAGCTGAGAGGAGATAACTACAACGAGTGGGCAACAGAGATGTTAAACGCCCTACAGGCGAAGAGGAAAACAGGTTTCATCGATGGGTCGTTGAAGAAACCTGCTGAAGATCACCCCGACCTTGAGTCGTGGCTTAGTGTCAACTCGTTGATTGTTGGTTGGTTGCGCACGTCTATCGAACCTCGTGTGCGATCTACTGTGACGTTTATCACGGATGCACACAAGTTGTGGGAAAATCTCAAAGAGAGGTTTTCAGTTGGTAACAAGGTACGGATACATCAGTTGATGTGTCAGTTGGCGTCGTGTCGTCAAGAAGGGCAAGCGGTAATAGACTATTATGGTCGGCTTGCAAAGATGTGGGAAGAGTTGCAAACCTATCGACCCTCTCCTGCGTGTACGTGTGATGCAGCAGCGGTGTATGAGAAGGAAAGAGAGGATGAACATGTTCATCAGTTCGTCATGGGACTAGATGAATCACGGTTCGGTCATGTTGTGACAGCAATTATTGAGGCAGATGTTCTGCCTGATCTCTGCAAAGTGTATGCCAAAGTGATCCGAGAAGAAGACAGGTTGAATTCTGCCAAATCTCGTGAACAACAGCATGATGCGGTGGGATTCATGACTCGTCGTGAAGTAACGCAAGAAGCTTCACCAACTGCGTCTAATTCACGACGCGAAGGAGGTCTTGCGAATCGCGGCGAAGCTGCTCAGAGTGAAGTTGGAAACAGAGGATCACGTGATCGCCTCTGTTCTAACTGTGGAAGAACGGGTCATGAGAAGAGCACATGCTGGCAGATTGTGGGGTACCCCGAGTGGTTCACAGAATGAGGTGGAAGAAGCGGTCGTGGCCGAGGAGGAGGTCGTGGAGGCTCTGGTGCAGGTTATGGACGAGGACGTGGCCAAGTAAATGCTGTCCAGACGATGAGTGTTGCTCACGCAACAAGTCCAAATGCTTCTGCAGCTACAGAGCTTACACCGGAGCAGTGGAGAGCCATCTCCAAACTCATCAACGACAAAGCTGGTGAATTTCCTCACAAATTGTCTGGTAAGAATCTTGGTGATGTGATTTTGGACACTGGAGCATCACATCATATGACCGGAAACATGTCACTCCTTGTTGGTGTCAAAAACACTTCGTCTTGTACTATTGGCTTTGCAGATGGTAGCACAACTGCGTCGTCTCAAACAGGGGTGTTGCCTTTATCGGATCATATTGCACTACCTGATGTGCTATATGTTCCAAATCTCAATTGTTATTTGATCTTGGTATCAAAACTTTTGAAGCACTCGAATTGTTTTGCAATCTTCACTGATACGGTTTGTGTTTTACAGGACCGTTTTACGAGGACTCTGATTGGAACCGGTGAAGAACGTGATGGTGTGTATTACTTGAAGGATGTGATAGCTGCTCGTGCTAACAGGACAGAGAAGGTGGATGATCAAGTGTTGTGGCATAGGCGGTTAGGACATCCGGCTTTTTCAGTGCTTCCTTACTTATCTGAGATTTCGGGTGTTGGTGTTACTAGTGTTCCTGTTTCTGCTAGTCCAAGTCCGTGTGACACTTGTTTTAGGGCTAAGCAAACAAGATTAATGTTTCCTGATAGTATCAATAAAACTTCAGAGTGTTTTGAGTTAATTCACGTGGATGTGTGGGGACCTTATCGCTTACCCGCTTCTTGTGGAGCTGTTTATTTTTTAACTATCGTGGATGACTTCTCGCGAGCTGTTTGGACGCATTTGATGTTAGAAAAGTCTCAAGTTCGAGAGATTCTTCAGAATTTTTGTGTTTACAATGAGAAGCAGTTTGAGAAATCAGTCAAGATGGTCCGGAGTGATAATGGCAGAGAGTTTATGTGCTTGTCGTCGTTTTTCAAGAGTAAAGGTATTATACATCACACTAGTTGTGTAGGAACGCCACAGCAGAATGGAAGAGTAGAAAGAAAACATAGGCACATCTTGGATGTGGCTCGTTCGTTGTTGTTTCAGGCAAGTATGCCGACTAGGTTTTGGGGTGAAGCTATTCTTACGGCAGCTCATGTTATTAATATGACTCCATCGAAGGTTCTGCAAGGAAAGACACCGTTCGAGGTCTTGTTCAAACAGAAACCGCCATACTCAGAATTGAGGGTATTTGGTTCTTTGTGTTACACACATAGACAATCTTGAGACAAAGACAAGTTTGGGTCTCGAAGCAGGAGGTGTGTGTTCGTTGGTTACCAATTTGGTAAGAAGGGATGGAAGGTCTATGATTTAGACACCGATGAGTTTTTAGTATCCAGAGATGTTATCTTCGAGGAAGATGTGTTTCCTTTCTCGGTTCCTCAAGAAACATCAGCAGCTCCAGTAGTGGTTGAAGAAGTTGATGAAGATTGGTTGCTAGGTATGCCTCCTACAGCATGTGACGCAGAAGGAGGTTTGGGAGATAATGACGACAGGGGGAGTAATCACAACATCGTGCCTACTCCTCCCGTTCTTGAACCTGTTTCTCCAGCTGCACTCGACTCAGCAATTATAGAGGTTGGACCGGAGGTGTCTGTGGAGACAAGTGTGGCACCGGTTGTCAAAGAATTAGGTAGAGGTCAGCGAGAAAAGAAGCAGTCTGTCAAGTTGAGAGATTATGTTACGTACAATGCAGTCCAACAAAGTAATACACATCACGTTCTCTCCGACCCGATCACAGAGACCTCGTATTTGGTCCAAGGTAATTCACTATACCCATTGGTTGATTACATATCCGATTCTAACTTTTCTACCACACACAAGGCTTTCCTTGCTGCTGTTACCGCATGAGTTGAACCAAAGAGCTTTAAAGAGGCCATTAAAGACAAACGCTGGACGGAGGCAATGGGCAAAGAAGTAGACGCGTTTGAGGTCACTCATACGTGGGATGTTGTAGACTTGCCTCCAGGGAAAGTAGCTCTTGGAAATATGTGGGTTTACAAGATAAAGTATCTTGCTGATGGAGAGGTCGAGCGATATAAGGCACGCCTCGTGGTATTAGGAAATCATCAAAAGGAGGGGATTGACTTTGAAGAAACTTTTGCTCCCGTTGTGAAAATGACTACGGTTCGTAGTATGTTGAAGATTATTGCTGCAGAGAATTGGGATCAGGTGCATCAGATGGATGTACACAATGCTTTTCTTCATGGTGATCTCCACGAAGAGGTGTATATGAAGCTTCCGCAAGGTTTTTCACATTCAGATCCTAATAAGGTGTGCCGTCTACGCAAGTCTTTGTATGGACTTCGTCAGGCTCCGCGTTGTTGGAATGCAAAGCTCACCACGGCACTTGTTGAGGGAGGTTTCACACAGTCTCTTGCCGACTACTCTCTGTTTGTTTACTCACGTGGTACTGTTGAGCTTCGTGTCTTGGTTTATGTTGATGATCTTGTTATTTGTGGAAATAACAATGAGGAGATCGTGAAGTTTAAGGCGTATCTTGGTCGTTGCTTTCATATGAAGGATTTGGGAAAACTCAAATATTTTTTGGGTATTGAGATAGCTAGAAGTGCAGAAGGTATTCTGATGACACAGAGGAAGTATGCTCTGGACATTGTTGCGGAGACAGGGCTCCTTGGTTGTAAACCGGCTGCTACACCAATGGAACAGAGGCATAATCTTGGTGCTGATACTAGTAAGGCGCTTACCGATCCCACTCGGTATCGTCGTCTCATTGGTCGCCTTATATATCTTGGTAACACTCGTCCAGATCTCTCTTATCCCGTGCACATTTTGTCACAGTTTATGCAGTCTCCTCGAGAGGGCCATTGGGAGGCCGCGTTGCGTGTGGTTCGGTTTCTCAAAGGCACGATTGGTCAGGGAATTTTGTTGCGTGCTGATTCTGGTATGGAGTTGTCTATGTATTGTGATGCAGATTGGGCAGCTTGTCCAACTACTAGACGGTCTCTTACTGCTTATGTCGCTTTACTCGGTGGCTCTCCCATTTCCTGGAAGACAAAGAAGCAAGCCGTAGTGTCACATTCTTCAGCTGAGGCTGAGTATAGAGCCATGTCCGTGGCTACGCGAGAGATTAAATGGTTGCATCAGTTGATGACAGATTTAGGCTATCCTCTGGGACAGCCAACTCGATTGTTTTGTGATAGCAAGTCTGCTATGCATATTGCGGCAAACCCGGTGTTTCACGAACGGACAAAACATATTGAGGTGGATTGTCATCGTGTTAGAGACGCTGTCAAAGAAGGTTTGATAACTACCGTTTATGTCAACACTACGGAGCAATTGGCAGATGTTTTAACCAAGGCGTTGGGGAAAGTTCAGTTCGAGACTTTGATGTCCAAGTTGGGCGTTTGTAACCTTCACGCTCCCACTTGAGGGGGAGTATTGGGATTAATTAGAGGTTTGGATAAATATAAGTTAGAGATAAGCATGAGTTAGTTATGTTGTTATCAAGTTGGTATGCCGACTTACGCTATGTATATAAAGGCTTCTTGTACATTGAATAAACAAACACATTCACATCTAAATTCACAGATCTGATCTCGACGGCACTAGCATCCCGTTCCGATCCAATTTGTGTGCGTGTGGATACCGGTAGAGGCACTACACTTGGAGTGCTCAGACAACCTTGATCTAATTCCGATTATCTTCCGCTGCCAAGTATCAAGGTATATCCAAGTCTCTTAGATCTAGATTTATTTCAATATTTGCATGAGATCCTGGAATTGATTCATAAGTATTTATAAAGTGTTATAAACCTATATGAATTCCAACAATAACACCACAAAAGTTCTTAAAAAAAATAAAAAGAGACCGATGAAATTGGAGAGAGAACACGTTTTCTATTTTTTGTTGCCCAAAAAAAAAAAAATCACCAATCAAAATCAGCCACTTGTCTCTAAGATCATGCTTCTTAAACATCTTATATAAGATATTTTTTCTTGATAATAAGAACATTTATGATTTAATTTTTAATGCCAATCACTTAAAAACATGGTATAAGATTCACCATTAATCATGCTCTTAAAGATTAGGAATCAAAGTTTCCTCTTTAAGAAACTGGTGAAGGTGAAATCCAATAAAGAAAAAGAACTTATTGATGCTGTGGTGTTATGATTTTTGTTTGCTTATAAGTTTAACTTGCTACATTTGTTGTTTACATACTTGCGCGCGGTACATTCTTAGCACCGTTAATTATTTCCTATTCAGAAAAGTCGAAAATCTATAAAAATTAGCAAAATAAACAATGGTGGAAAGAACGTAAGCATATAACCAAATGAAGCAATTTGTTAAGCTACGAAGTGGAGTCACCAAAGCGTCATGAAATTTGTTGTCAGTTCAATGTTTTGTTTTTTTTCTTTCTTTTTTTTTTTAAAAAGCTATCACGTGTTAAAATTTGGCATTGCTCAAAACGAATACACTCAGCTGTAAATCGAATTAGGATCAATATCTTTCTATTTTTTTCACAATCGGAATTAACATTTTCTTTGTTACAAATCACACCTTAATTAAGGTAGAAGTTCAAATGTCCACACAAAAGAAAATTTTACGTATCCATTCCTTTATTTAGATACATGAGGTTATTCAGTATACATACTAAGCATTTTAACGGCAAATTATAAGCAAAAAATAAATATAATATAAGCAAATTATAAATATAATATAAGCAAATTATAAGCAAAAATATAGAAAAACTAAAGCACCTCTAGCTCCTATAATTCTTTCTGATATTATGTTTAAATTTATTATTTTTTATTAAGTTCGATAACTAACTAGTTTCTGGGTTTATTTTGGATTTGGATTTTTTTTCGAGTGTAAGGATTTTGTAGATTGTAAAGTTGTTTCTTCTATGTTTAAAAAAAAGAAAAGAAAAAGCTAACGTGTTCAAATATACTTCTTGTCATGACGATGATTTGAGTCCTTCACAAATCACAAGTAGCTAATTCGACAATTTTGAAACTAAAATTAGTTTGTAAATAATGAAAAAAGGTAAAACAATGGAAACCCTTGTACCGAAATAACTAAAATGGTACTTGTAAGAAAAACAAACATGAAATTTGTTGTTAGTTTTATGTTTTTTTCTTCTTTTTTAAAAAGCGATTCGAGTCATGAAGATAATTTGACAAACGTGTTTAATTTTACTTCTTGTCATGACGATAATTTGAGTCCTTCACAAATCACAACTAGTTAATTCGACCAATTCGAAACTAAAATTATACTGTTTACACTTTACACACTTGCGGTAGATTCTTAGCACCGTTATGGGTCATATATAAGGGTCATAACTTGTTAAAAGCCCAATACCTGGTTCATTCTTTTGGGATTACTTTTATTTTTGATTACTTTTTAATTTATTTTTGATTACTTTTTGTATGAAAAACTCAAGGAAAAATTACAATTGGAGATTCTCTTAGGGGGTGTATTGAAAGTGGGATTTGGAGTGATTTAGAGTGATTTGATTTTTAGTGAGTTTTTAGATGATTTGGTATGAATTATAGAAGTTCAAGTGATTTTAGTTAAAATATTCTAAAATCCCACCTAAAACTGTGTGATTTGAAATCTCTTATTTTTAACAAGGAAATCTCCCTAAATCACTCTAGAATCAAATCTTTCTTTTAAAATCCACTTTTAAAAATATTTCCAATAACAGTGGATTTGAAAGTGGATTTTAAAATCACAAGTTCAATAACACTGGATTTTAAAAGGGTTTTTAGAATTCAAGTTTGAATAACACTGGATTTGTCATTTTACTTCAAATCACCTTAAATCACTTCAAATCAGTTCATTAAAACATTTGCACTGACGGGTGTCAACCTTGTTATTTCCCTTTGAAGAGATCAATTTATAATAAACTTGAAATATGAATATGGGAATTGGTAATTAATGCATTCTGGAGACTTTTTCTGATTTGTGTAATTTGTTGTGTTATCCACGATTATATCCTATAGTACGAGGAATGATCAAAATTGTTTAGATTCTTTCCAATGAGATTTTGAAACCTACACAGTACACATTTCTAATTCCTTAATCAAGTAAATTACTATCTAGAGGAGGTAATGAAAGTTTACTCTCTTTTTTCTTTTTCTTCTGTTAATCAGTCTTCTAAACTAAAATTTATATTGTAATACCGGTATAACATGCGTACACTAATTAAACTTTTGCGTAACATGTGAATATATAATACAACTATTTAGATATATATTGTAAGTTTAAAACCAAGGGAAAGAGCTTGGCTATCAATCTCTAATTGTATCTCAAAGAAGTAAAAGCCTCCCCCACAAAAAAAGCAAGTGAAAGGAGAGTTGAGGGGGAGACAAAGTGAGAGATGCCTTAGAAATCTCACCATCATTAAATTGGGAAAATTCCTTACGGATTTGATTGAAACGTGTAATCATTGTTGAATGAAATTCATCCCTTATTATATATCTTTTATTATTCCCCTCTTTGTCTCTTTTTTCTTCAACCTATGATCTTACAAGTAATTAACATCCAGCTCATTTTCATCTTTTGATGATTCCAAATGTATCCCTTATATATTAAAAGGGAATACATTTTAAAAATAACTTTTAATTCATGTGTTAATAACAAGATTGCTATGCTGATGTATCATCACCAGAGACCATCTCATTATAGTTATAAAATAAGGTTTTGTTTACTATAAATATCACACAATATGACATTGATATTAATTTGGTTAGAGAATAGTTTATATCAATTATTTATATATTATTCGGCATTTAATTTATGAAAATATTTTTATTCTTTCTATTCTTAGCAAAATATAACATATTAATTATTGCTTTAAACACTACATTTCTTCTCTACTTTTTGGATGAACTAAATTTTGTGAAAAATATAAATTATCACATTATCTATCTAATAAAAAAATAATACACTTTTTTTACACAAGTTACAATTTGAATTTTTAAAAATGAATATCAATTACTCAAATGATGAAAAATATAAGTATATATTTAAAGTCGCACATTGGAAAAGGGATATGTGGTGGTTCAAAAAATATATTATAAAAAGAACCAAAATAATAAGAAAGCATAAGAGTAGGAAGCTTAATTTAATAAGCATACAAATTTATAAGTATTTTTGGTTATTATGGTTTTTAATAAAACTATATAATATAGCCAAATAATATTAATATTAATATTAAAAATTTCAAAAATTAAAATAGTTTAACTTGGTAAAAAAATGAAAATATTAAAAATATTTAATTCGATCAAAAAGTTAAATATCGTAAAATTTGAAATTTATCAAAAAGTTAAAATATTATAATGTTGAGATATTTATATTATAAAAGTTTGATCGAAAATTTATAATATAATATCAATTATTCAAATAATCAAAAACTTATAAACATTTTTTATTCCGCGCAGGGCGCGGATTACCACCTAGTTATTTGTATTTCACATATACTCTATGTTAGAGTATTAATTGCCATAATATTAATACATAATATTATACCTTTTTATTCAAATCATTGCAAAATGTATCCGTTTGGGATTGTATTTTTCGTTTGAAACAATTTGTATGTTATTATTTCATAAACAAAAACGAATAACGTACGATAGTCGATACTATATGAATTTGGTTAAAAGTACACAAATAATTTACAGATACAAATAAACAAACAAGAAGTCATTAGCTGTTGAAACTTACTGGGCACATTCTTTTTTTTTTTAATATTTGGCCATGTATATACCTGAAAACTAACAATACTCTTGGTGTCGGTAGGAATTAAATCAATAGCAATTGTTCCTCCTTCCTTAAGTAGATAGTTAATTGCGGAATTAGACCGGGTAAAATGATGTTTAAATTAGCATGTTTTATTGTTTTGTCAAAAAGAAGATTAAAAATGTTATATTATATGCTTAATTAGTCATTGTTGTTTTGTGTTGCTATTATGGAGGAAGTTGGCCTGTTCTTTTCCTCGGGTGTTTTTGTGTTGTTGTGTGCAGATATCAAATTCAAGATACCGTAAAAAAGTAAAATATTTGTGACTTTATGCTTTAATATATGCTCTTTGCCACAGAGAGTTAGCAAAGTGATGAACAAGTGTTTTAACTAGAGTATTGTCTTATAATCAAAATAGTACAGGTGATGATCCGCGTTCTGCACAGAGTGAAAATTTCTGTATTTGATTTTTTTTAAAGTGTGCATTTCTTGATTATTTTGAATGTATTTGATTTTTAAAAATGTGTCTTTCTTGACTTCGTTTACAATATGAGACTACACTTCAATGTTGTGCGAGCCGAAACTTGCGCAATATTATTTAGTTCGTTTTTAGAGAGAGCCGAGGAATTCTATTGATTAAACACGAAGAGGACAAGCCAAAGTTGGTCTTATTATTAGCTGTTATGTGAGCTATGAAGTTTGTGGCGTATGCCTTTGCTGTGGGTAAAAAGTGATGCCTAAAACAATTGACGTCGATTCCTATTTATAAGAGAGTAGGAACCGACTTTACAAGGTTTAAGTAAATTTTCCATTATGAAACTTTCCATTTCTGCTCGCGCCGACTTATGTTTATGGAAAACTTCGAACATGGGCTTCCTTCGATGGGCCTCGGCTCGAATCGCTTTGCTGGATGTTGGCTCGGCCCATCGATAGATTTCTTCCCGGTTTTCCGGTTTAGTTGACGGTTCAGCTCGGCTCGCTTGACCATGCCGGTTCAGATGACAATGTGATGGAGGGAAATCTGACCCCAACAATTTTCCCCCAGCTCGCTAGTCTTATGTATAAGAGTGGCGAGCTATAAGTTTATCAGGAAAAACATTGTCATCCGAACCGAGCCATCGACGTATTCGGCTCGTCTTTCTGAGAGAATCTGGTTCGTCTTTCTTCTAAACGATGTCGTAGAATTATTACTTTAACTGGTCGAGGAATCCAAAGCGTCTCGGGGCCCGCTGATTTCGGCGGAAACCCTAGAAATCGGGCGGGAATTAGGTCGTGCCGTTTCGTCTTCCCGAACCGACGCGCCCACGCGCCAAGACTTCTATAAATATCAGAATCCGGAGCTCATTTTTCTCATCTCGCTCTCTCTCCAAATCAAGAAAAAGGTAGAACTCTCTCCCTCTCTAGCTTTTTCTTTTCTTGTTCTCAAATTTCGTCAGTGTTCTTTGTTTGCTCCGCCGGTGTGAATCGTTTTGCATCGCGATCTTCAAACTTTCTGATCACTCCTTAAGTTCTCCGATCCATCTTCTTCCGAGCCAAAAATGTCTTTAAGCAGTCGCACTCCTTCGGTCGGCGTTGATCATTCTGAGGATCGCTCCAATA
The DNA here is from genome assembly GCA_026724425.1 of Erythrophleum ivorense. Taxonomy (NCBI): domain Eukaryota; kingdom Viridiplantae; phylum Streptophyta; class Magnoliopsida; order Fabales; family Fabaceae; genus Erythrophleum; species Erythrophleum ivorense. The sequence goes on from JAIUCV010000354.1 coordinate 642,834, forward strand.
ATTCGAACGATTCGGAGATCTTGGTTCGCTGCTCGTCTTCTTCCTCCGAGCCATCCGATTCGGTCGGATCTCACAATTCCTTCACTCCGCAGGGTCGGAAAGTAGTTAATTCGCCTCGATCTGAAGAGGGAAATCAATCTGTCAGGGTCGCCGAGACCGCTGAAGTTAATGTATTGCTGAGCGAGCCGTCAGTTCTTCATCGTGATGGTTCAAATGGAGCATCCGAGCCGAACGTGGATGAAGGGGATGAGCTCAACCTTCTTCGCGCCGAGGCCGAATTTGCTAAAGACCAGTTGGCTCGTCCTGAGATACCACTTGACCTGGTATATAATCCTGAGGAGATCAAAATCGAACAGATGATGTCTGAAGGGGCAATTGGGGATATCCTCGGGCCGTTTAAACCCAGGCCTCCTCAGCTGCCGAGGAGAACTCTTCTTGATGACGCATCTCTCGATTACGTATTATCCAGCGCCTTCGGTGCTGGCTCGTCAATGGGGATGAGGAAATGCTCTTCGAAGAAAAGGGTCTCGAGGAAAGTTACTCACAGGCGAGCCGCGAAGAGGACGGTTTCAAATCCTCCTGGATCGACGCTTTGTACTAAATCGTCTTTGGAAACGCTTCATCGGTGTTTCCACATATCCGAGGGAGTCGATCTTCTTCTGCCAGCGAGCCATCAGAGGGCTGACGATCCTCCCATAGGGTGTCTGACGCTCTATGAGAGCTTCTTCTACGGCTGCTTCCTATGGTTCCCAATCCCGAGTCTGATCCTGCATTATTTGAGCAAGTATGGGCTCGCCATTGGCCAGATCATGCCGCGCGGTCTCCGCCATCTGATTGGGCTTATCGTTCGCAGTTTTGAGACCGGCATCCCAATCGGGATCCATCATCTTCAGAATCTTCTGGAGATTCGAGCCGGATCAAAAAAGTCGCTCCGATATTATATTTCTTGTAAGAAGAATAGGGGGATCATCGATGGTCTTCCCAACAAGGACAGTGGTTGGGAAAACTACTTTTTTTTCGTCCCGATTTGTTGGGCGACTGTGGGGAGCGTTCCCAGGAAATTTGTCAAGCAGACTTGGCATCCAATCGGTAGCCGAACCGAAAAACAATCATCGTTCTTGTTCGTGTGGATCGTTTCTAACCTTTTCCGTTTATTTTGCAGTTCGACGAGCCGTACTACGTCTCCCCAGAGATTTTTCAGAGGCCGTAGAACACTTTCGCGCGAGGAAAACAAACTGGGAGAAAGACTTTTCTTTGGAGCGAATAAAAAGCGTGCGAGCCCGAGCTTACGATTCCTTCGACGATTCAGACAGCTCGGACGAGGAAATCCCAGAAGTTCCCGAGTCTTCAGACGACGAGATGCAGAAGAGAACCATCCGTCTAAGACTTCAGGATAAAAGAGATGAAGAAGCTCGCGTGAAAGCCGAGGAAGCGGCTCGCGCTAAGGTCGCGGAGGCGGCCGCAAAATCAAAGGCTGAGGGCAAGCGGAATACGGTCCCGAGCCCTCCGAAAAAGGGGCCGCGAAGCGAAGGGCCCATAAATCTTGGGAAGGCCGTGAAGCTGGCTAAGGAAGCCATGGCTTCAAAGAAAAAGGGGGCCGACGCGCCTTCCTCTCCAGGTCGTTCGGACGCGTCTAGGAATTCGGGGACTCTGGTTCTCAATCGGAAAGCTAAGAAGGTTTCCGAACCTACTGGCGCGCTATCGATGAACAAACCTCCCGAGGCGGGAGGAAAGAAAAGAGCCGCGCCCGGAGGGCTCAAGGAGAAGGCTTCGAAGAAGGCCAAAGATGATGCTCCTTCATTTCCGCCCGCTGACCCTACTCAGGGTCAGCTTCTTTAAAGAGCCGCGGCGGCTAGCTTCCTTGCGAATAGCACTTCTACGGTTCGTCTCCCTCCCCCCGATACTTTATTGGAGAGTGAGGTCTATGGAGAGGCGGCTCTCAAGTTTCTTTCGGTGAGTCTTCTTCCCGCTTAAGTTAAATGAGAAAGGTGTGCATGTTCTTATATATACTATTTTTTTGTCTTAGTTCACGGAGTCCTTCAACGGTCTCGTGGCGGGATACGAGGCCAGGGCTCGTTCTGATCGATCTGCTCTCGACGACCTTCAGAGATCGCTCGATAATTTGAAGCGGCTTCATGAGACTTCGGAGAGAGGTCATGCCGAGGAGTTGACTCAAGCCAAAGAGGAGATCGCCAGGATCCGACGCGAGGCGGAGGTTCAGAGGGAGAACGCTATCAAGATGGCCGACTCGAATCTTAGGATCGCGGAGAGGAGTAAATCCTTCGAAACTAAGGTCAGCTCGCTGCAGGAGCTATTGCGGGCCAAGGATGTTCTCCTCTTGGCTGAGGTTAAAAGGGTGAGGTCCGAGGTGGACAGTCGGTACGCCTCTTTGCTCGAGACGGTTAAATCTGACGCGGAAGGGCTCAAAGAAGCGTTCTCCCGAGCCGTTTATCTTGCTCAGGCTCAGGGTAACATCGAGCTGATCCGTGATGTCCGAAGCGCGAACCCTCCCGACCTCGAAGTTGAACTCGCGGGACTCGAGGAGCATGTCGCTTCTGACTCTAAGGCTGGTGAGGAGGCCGATGCGCTGCTCGCGAGAATGATCAACCGCCTCGACGTCTCCATGGCTTCTTCTAATCCGCCCGAGGTACATCTCAGAGATGAGAAACTTACCTGGTCAGACAGATTCGAGATAGGAGTATGTTCGCAGTACGGTACTAACTTTGGTTCTTCTATCTTTCAGAACAGAATCGAGCCGGTGATGATTCCTGACCCATCGTCAGTTGAAGGAGCTTTAGAGCCGACGAGCCAAGCTGTTGTTGGCGTTCAGGAAATATCAGATCAAGTCCTTGGCGAGCCGGATTCGAAACCCGCGGATGTTGCTGAAGAAGCTCCGGCTGCTGTTTAAGGAGTTGCCGGACTATTTTGTTTTTCTTTTTAGATTTTTGAACATGGTGCCTGGATGGCTTTATCCATTTATTAACTTGTGTAATCAAAGACAAAGTTTGTTTCGACGCCTTTGTGCTTGGAAAATATATTCGAACCGTTTGGCGAGATCGATCTTAATTCCAAGTATTAGACTTAGTTCTTTTAAAGCCGCTTTTTCCGATGTTGTGTCGAGCCGTTTTTGTATCGGGTTTAAGTTGATTTGTTCCAACTTTGATCACGTATTAATATCAGCTGCGACTCGGAATAGCGACGATTTTAAAATTCTCAACCAATGTTACCGCGAGGTGTTTCTGTATATTGGGTTTATGCCAACTAGTTTCTGTTTTTTCGCTTCCCCATGAATCAATGAGTTACGAACCGAAACAATGGCGATTTAACTGTTCAACCAACGTTGTAGCGAACCGTTTCGGGTGTTGGGTTTCTGATCTGTATGTTCCAGTTTTTGCCGCGTCCTTATCTATTAGTAATTAGCGGGTCGGAACAGACGATGAATGATCAATTTATATAGCGCGTGCATGGTATAGTGTTGAGATGATTAAGATCGGGTGTTGTGGCCAACAACACCCGGCTCGGAATTGATTAAGAATGCATTCCGATTTGTGCCAAGTAGCGTAGATGGTTCGATTATGTTGACAAACTGAAGAAATAAAAACTTGAATTTTTATTAGCTATCGATTAGAAGGGTTTTCTCGAAATAGTCAAAGGAAAAGAGTTGACTTACCTGGCGGGTCGTTCAAACGGGTTGATCCAAAGGAGGAAACCCGTTTGACAACCCGTTTGAGCTAATTTCTCAGACAATCAACCCTTGGTGATTTGGGTCGATTTTCAACAACTTTTCTGCTCAATGGCGGTTTCCCATTCTCCCTCCCAAAAGATCGAAAATTAAAAGAAATATATACAAAAGGATATTCATGGGACTCCCTCCCAAGTGGGCTCGGTTAAGGTCTCAAGCTTGACCGTCAGTCCTTTTAGGCAACATCAGCATCCTGGAGAGAGATTGAACTCCCCTCTCCAATCACCAGATTCGCCATATAAGGCTTAACTCGCTGGCCATTCACGGTGAAATCCCCTCCTTCTTTGTTTAACAAAGTTACGGCTCCATATGGTAATGCCTCCTTGACGACAAATGGTCCTGACCAGCGTGACTTGAGCTTCCCAGGGAAGAGTTTGAGGCGTGAATTGTACAACAGAACCTGGTCACCAGCCTTGAACACTTTGGAAATTATCCTTTTGTCATGAAATGCCTTTGTCCTTTCTTTGAAAATCTTTGAGCTCTCATAAGCATCAAGGCGAACTTCTTCCAGCTCGTGCAGATCCATTTTTCTCTTTTCTTGGGAAGTCTTGAGGTCCATGTTCAGCATCTTGATTGTCCATTGAGTCTTGTACTCCAACTCAACCGGAAAGTGACAAGATTTCCCAGTGACAAGAGAATATGGTGTCCTCCCAATTGGCGTTTTGTAGGCGGTCCGGTAGGCCCATAAAGCATCGTTCAGTTTTGTCGCCCAGTCTCTCCTAGATGAACTAACGGTCTTGTGGAGGATAGCTTTGATCTGCTTGTTGGAGACCTCTACTTGACCGCTGGTTTGTGGATGGTAAGGAGTGGCGACTTTGTGCTTTACTCCATGCTTCTTCAAAAGGTTTTCAAACACTTTATTCACAAAATGTGATCCTCCGTCACTTATTACGCACCTCGGTACACCAAATCTTGGGAAGATTATGGTGTTAAACAGCTTCAACACCACTTTAGCATCATTAGTAGGTGCTGCAATTGCCTCCACCCATTTGGAAACGTAGTCAACGGCCACCAATATGTAGGTGTTTCCGTGAGAAGGAGGGTTGAATGGTCCTACGAAATCTATCCCCCAAACGTCAAATACTTCAACTTCTAGAATCGGGTTTTGAGGCATCTCATTCCTTGCCGAGATGTTTCCCGCTCGCTGGCAAGCATCGCACTTAGCTACATAAGCTTGAGTATCCTTGAACAGACTTGGCCACCAATAACCAGCCTGTAAGACCTTTCGGGCTGTCTTAAAAGTAGCAAAGTGTCCACCGTAGCTTGAACCATGGCAATGATACAATATCTCCTCCACTTCAGCCTCGGCTACGCATCTCCTAAACAAACCGTCACTCCCTCTCTTGAACAAATAAGGTTCATCCCAATAGTAATGATTCACATCCCTAAAGAACTTCTTCTTTCGGTAACCATTTATGTCATCAGGGACTTCTCCACTCACCAAATAGTTAATGAAATCAACATACCAAGGCAGTTTCTCGTCCTCAAGGGCGTGGGTCTCTTCAAGCTTCTCTTTCAGCTCAAAACCTTCATGCAAAACCTGTAAAGCCATCAGCTGCTCTTCGGGTAACGAATCATTAATGGGCAAACTCTCATCAATTCGCATCCTAGAAAGGTGATCGGCCACACTATTTTCAGCTCCCTTCTTGTCCAAAATCTCAAGATCGAATTCCTGCAAAAGAAGTATCCAGCGGAGAAGTCTCGGCTTCGCGTCTTTCTTCGTGTAGAGGTACTTCAATGCTGCGTGATCAGTGTGAAGAACCACCTTAGATCCCACGATGTAACTTCTGAATTTGTCAATAGAGAACACAACAGCAAGAAGTTCCTTCTCCGTAGTGGCGTAACGGGATTGAGCCTCATCAAGCGTTCTACTAGCGTAGTAGATCACGTTCATCTTCTTGTCAACTCGCTGACCCAAGACAGCACCCACAGCAAAATCTGAAGCATCACACATAACCTCAAATGGTAGATCCCAATTCGGAGCTTGGACAATTGGTGCGCTACACAGGGCGTCTTTGATTCTCAAGAAAGCTTGGCGGCAATACTCATCAAACAAGAAGTCCTTCTCCTTGCATAAAAGTCTGGTGAGCGGCCTTGCAATCTTAGAGAAATCCTTAATGAAACGCCTGTAGAAAACCGCGTGTCCCAAAAAGCTCCTAATGTCTTTTACCGACCTCGGTTCACCCAGCTGCATCATAACCTCAATTTTTGCTTTGTCAACCTCGATACCACTCTCGGAGATCTTGTGCCCCGACACGATGCCCTCTTGCACCATGAAGTTACACTTCTCCCAGTTAAGCACAAGATTGGTCGCTTCGCATCTCTCCAAGACCCTGCACAAATTAGACAAACATGAGGAAAAGGACGAGCCATATACGGAAAAATCATCCATAAAGACTTTGACCGTTTCCTCTATCAAATCTGAGAATATAGAGGTCATGCAACGTTGGAAAGTGACGGGTGCATTACATAAACCGAAAGGCATGCGTCTATATGCAAAAGTTCCATAAGGACAAGTAAAAGTGGTTTTCTCCTGATCATCCGCGTGGATAGGGATCTGGAAAAAGCCACTGTACCCGTCCAAGAAACAATAAAACGGATGACAAGCTAGACGTTCAAGCATTTGGTCGATAAATGGCAAGGGGAAATGGTCTTTCTTAGATGTAGCATTAAGCTTCCTATAGCCAATGCACATTCTATGTCCAACTATTACCCTAGAAGGGATCAGCTCATCGTTCTCGTTCCTGATGACTGTGATACCACCCTTTTTCGGGACACAATGTACATGTGAAACCCAAGTACTCTCCGAAATCGGGTAAATAATCCCAGCATCAAGAAGCTTTAAAACCACTTTCTTAACTACTTCTTTAAGCTTTGGGTTCAATCTACGTTGGTGCTCAATTGATCCCTTCGATTCGTTCTCAAGATGAATCCTGTGAGTGCAGAGAGTAGGGGAGAGACCCTTGATATCGTCTAGAGAATAACCAAGAGCTCTCCTGTACTTCCGCAACTCAACAAGAAGGGTATCAAGTTCATGAGGGGTTAATGCAGCATTCACTATGACAGGATAAGTGGAGTTAGGACCTAAGAACGCATACTTGAGCCCCTTTGGAAGAGGTTTAAGCTCAACTTTTGGTGCCTTAAGCTCGGACCAATCGTCATCAACACTCCAAGTCGGCGAGACTTCTTCATTCGGATTCTTTCCGAGCGCAAACGGGTTCACATCCTGGTTGATATCCTGTTTGACATCTGAGGCTGTCTCAACAAGTCTCTCTAAACTGATTTCCCCTGTCTCAGCTTTGTTTGTGTCCAACAACCAAGCATAGCCCAAACTCTCAGCCTGTAGACAACCAAATTCAGCATTATCCTTTGTAAGGGCGATTTGGAGCTTATCCTCAACATTCAATTCTTCCAAGTACTCGTCGGCTAGTTGGTCTAAGGTTTCGATGTAGAATGACTCGCCACCTATGGTTGGCTGCTTCATCACATCATTAATATCAAAGATCAACTTGCAGTCTTGTCCTAGATTCAGCTCTATCTTCCCACGTTTAACATCAATAACCGCTCCAGCGTTTGCCAAGAATGGCCTTCCCAAAATCAATGGATCTTTGGGTTCCTCATCCATTTCCAGCACTATGAAATCAGTTGGTACTACCACATTGCCGACTTTCAGTGGCATGTCTTCAAGCATTCCCTTCGGCAATCTAATGGAGCGATCAGCAAGCACTAGTGAGAAATTGCACTTCTTATACTCGCTAAACCCAAGTCGCTTAGCCACTGTCATAGGCATGATGCTCACGCTGGCTCCCAAGTCGCACAAGCAGTTTTTGAAAGATAACGGGCCCAGAGAACATGGGAGGGTAAAGCTCCCTGGATCTCCGAGCTTCTTGGCAACTACTCGGCTCTGAATAATGGCGCTACACTCTTGAGATAGCACTACCATGCCTTGGACTTCTTTAGTCCTTTCCAAGATGGCGTCTTTCAGAAACTTTTGGTATGGCGGTATCAACATTAAGGCGTCCAGAATAGGCATTCTCACTTCAATCTCAGCCATTACCTTATCAAATAGTCCTTTATACTTGGCCACTAACTGTTTCTTGAACCGACCCGGAAACGGCAACGGAGGTTTGTAAGGCGGAGGGACAAAAGGAGTTTCCGTCCTCTTTTTGTCCTCATTGTTGCTGTTCTGGATGTCTCTCGTGTCCTTCTAGCTTCCGACTCATTCTCAGCAGTAACGTCGGCATCGCCCTCAACTAAATCCTCCTCCTCTTGAATCACAACGTCCTCGTTGTGACTCACCGGAGCGGTACGCGGCGGTAAATTCCTGCCACTGCGAAGAGTTATGGCTTTCGCATACTCCTTCGGGTTGGGAATCGGTTTTCCGGGAAGCGTTCCTTTCGAGCTGCTGCTGTGATGAGACTCCAAGTACTGAACCTTGGAGTTTAGTTCCTCAATTTTCCTGTTAGCTCATGGTGTGAACTGTCGACTTTGTTGTGGATCTCAGCCAACTTGATGTGGAGGTCACTCGCCCCTGTAACTTGTCCCTGAAGAATCTGTTGCAACATGTTTTTCATATCTGACTCATTACTTGAACTACTGCCGACCTGAGCTTGTGTGGAGCTTTGTTGCGGTATACCAAAGGTCTTAGGTGGGTAACCTTTCTTGTAGTAAACCACTTGCTGCCCACTTTGCTGTCCCCCTTGCTGCTGGTTCGGTTGTGGAGGGTAGACTTGGTCTTGAGGATTCTCAACGTTAGTAGAACGGTAGGAAAGGATGGGATTATTCTTGTAGTTGATGAACCCCTTTTGGTATCCACCCTGATTGTTGATGTAGTTCACCTCTTCAACCTGTGTTTCCTCCTCCTCTTCGATCACATCATCCTCACAAACAAAGTGCACTTGCTTCTGTTGACCAGTGAGAAGCTTATCGAGTTTGTCATTCAGCAATTTTATCTCCTTCTTGTGCTTCTCGTCTTGGACTGAGCTCCCTTTATCAGAACGGTCATAATCCTCATTGTAATTGCCATCACTAGTAGCAATGTTCTCAACCAAAAGCAAACCGTCATCAACGTCTTGACCCATGAAGTAACCATTGCTGGCTGTGTCTAACAACATTCTGTACTTCGGTAACACCCCTCTGTACAAAGTACTCAGCAAATTCTCCTTTGAGAAACCGTGGTGAGGACACTGCATCTGATAGCCCTTGAAGCGCTCATACGCCTCACTGAAAGTCTCGCTACTCAGCTGTGTGAAACCCGCTATCTCGTTCCTCAACTTCGCTGTCCGTGAAGTGGGGAAAAACTTGGCTAAGAAGGCGTGCTTGCATTGCTCCCAAGTTGTGACCGACCCTTCGGGCATAGATGATTCCCAAGCAAGAGCTTTGCCGCCTAAGGAGAAAGGGAAAAGCCTTAGCTTGAAGCCATCTTCGGACACTCCATTGATTTTCTGCAAAGAACAGATTCGGTCGAACTTGTCAAGGTGCTTCAACGGATCCTCATCCCTCATTCCGTGAAATTGCGAATTCTCCACCAAAGAGATCAAGCTGGTCTTGATTTCAAAATTGTTATTGGGGACTGGTGGTGGGGTGAGTCCGTGGCGGTGCAGATGAGAATTCGGTGTGTCCCCCGCTCTGATCTGTCGGGCAACTCGTGGAGGATGAACGGGATTCGCTCCAGCATTCTGCTGGTTCGCGGCCAGATTGGCCGCCTGAGGCGGTGCGTGCACCCCTGGTGGGTCTGCCATCTGCTCAAACTGTGGTGGTGCGTTTTCTAACTGTTGTTCAGCTCTGTTGCGTGCTCGCTTATCCCGCTTTGCTTGCTCAGCCTTCTCTAGATCGCTTGGACTGAACAAATTGCTACGACCGCGAGAACGTGTGTGCATAAACCTGCAAAATGAAGAAAAGCAGCTCCCAAACAGCAGATATGGAAAGTGTATTTGATGTTTAAACCTGCAAAACAGAGAAAGCAGCTCCCAAACAGCAAATACTTATATGGTAATGGAAAGTAATAATTAAAAACTTGATCTTATCCAAATAAAAAATGCTCAAACTTAAAACTCCAAACGGCAACGGCGCCAAATTGAAACATGATTTTTGTGCGTTCAATTAACAATCCCACTCATGTCATTGTGGTCTTGAGAGTCAATCCATAATGGAGCTAGTTGAAAACAATTTCGAATGCAAGAAATGATCAAGTCAAGGGCAATGGTTTTAAATGTAACAAATGAACCAGAACAAAAACGTAAATGCAGTAGAACCTTAAATGCAAACTAGAATGAATGCAATTCAAGAAGCAATATGCAATAGATGTTTAACTAAATGAAAGATGTAAACTTGATGATAAAGAGAGAGTCTTGGGATGAGATAATCGATTACAAGGCCTTAGGGGTCAATAAAATGTCTAGAGAAACTCAACTAGAGCTAAGTCCTAGGAAGGGAGTTCAAGGAGAAAGGTTAGCCCACTCCCGTGGTGAGAACCCCTAAGCGAGCGTCGGTCCAAGGATCTAACTCCCGTTAGCTGGACGACGCAAGCCAGCCTTAAACGCCAACTCCCTTAGTCCGATGAGCTCTCCAAACAACCACTCCCGTGTGAAGGACAAGCTCATCTCTTTGCTGGTCGGTCCAATCTCTCTATACACTTTCGGTGGAAGAGAGATCTTGGATTTAGATCTAAGTGATCAAAGAAAGTCTAGCCTTAAGCAAACCCAGCAAAGAAGGACCTTTTGGAAGGATTAAAACCCTCTAGACACTAGATCAAACCCCAATTTCTTCTAATCTATCTCATCCCTCAAGACCCAAGAAGACTCACTCACTATCCATAATAAGAACACCAAATCCTAGAGAGGATAGGGTCCTAATCATCGATAGAAAGAGAGAATAGTGTGAAACTAAGCAAGATAAGAAGATTGCAAAAGGAAATGACTAAACTTGATTAGAAATCCAAAGCAAATCTTACAAAACAAGCTTAGAGCTAAAACAAAGGTTTTTGTGTTCTTGATAAGGAAAATTACAAGATAAGATCTCAAAGAGATTAGGTTTAAGGCTTTATATAGTTCAAAGCAAATAGAAGCCCTCAGTCAACTCATTTAAGTTGACCCATCTCCTTCCAAAACGAAACACCTCGAAACAGCTCAGGGAAATCGCGGGTCAATGGCCTCCATTTTGGTCAACGCTCTGCTTCTCTTCGCCAAACAGGTTCTCAACCTGTTTCACAACCCGTTTGCTCTCCAGACTCCATGCTCTTTCATCTTCACTCCGTTTCTCCCCCTCTTGTGCTCAAAAGTACCTGATACAACTCCAAAATGCGCAACTAATGCAATGCAAGTCCTAAATGCCATGTGTTTGTACAATGCAAGAGATCTACATTAAAATGCTAAAGATATGAGCTAATATGGGGGTGAAACTAGATGGAATATGCTCCTAAATGATGTAAAATACAGAGACATCAGCCACCACCGGCACCTGAGTTAGCCCCACCGGCCAACGAGACTGACTGAGTAACTGACGCTGCCGCCACACTCTGCGCTGCACTCTCCACTGAAACCTCAGCCTCTGGCACACCACGACCAGCACCCCGACCTCCACGACTGTTGGGGTCAGATTTCCCTCCATCACATTATCGTTCGAACCGGCGTGATCAAGGCGAGCCGGGCCGAACCGACTAAACCAAAAAATCGGGAAGAAACCTATCGACGGGCCGAGCCAACATCCAGCATAGCGATTCGAGCCGAGGCCCATCGAAGAAAGCCCATATTCGAAGCTTTCCGTAAACATAAGTCGGCGCGAGCAGAAATGGAAAGTTTCATAATGCAAAATTTACTTTAATCTTGTAAAGTCGATTCCTATTCTCTTATAAATAGGAACCGATGTCAATTGTTTTCGGGATCACTTTTTACCCACAGCAAAGGCATACGCCATAAATAATACAGCTCGCATAACAGCTAATAATAAAAACCATCTTTGGCTCGTCTTCTTCGTATTTAATCCATAGAATTCCTCGGCTCTCTCTAAAAACGAACTAAACAATATTGCGCAAGTTTCGGCTCGCACAATTTCGCGCTAGAAGGAGGGGAGAGAATTCATACACAAGGAATACGAAGCAGGATGACGGACACAAACCTAGACGAGACCGACCCAACCGGTCAGCAACGCGAAGGAGGCGCGGCAGCAAGCCAAGTGGAAACAGAGACTATCGCTGCCCTGAAGAAACAAACTGAAGAGCAAGGAGCCTTGAACAGCACGTTGACTCAAGAGCTCGAAAATCTACGCACCCAACTAAAGGAAATAGAAGAACGAGACACCAGGCGACGAAGGAAACTCGACCCGAAGAATCTGGCCTTCGAGTCCCCAGCCGATGAAATAGAGGGAGAAGAAGAAGAAGAAAAAACTCCCGAGCAAAGCCAGACAAGCTCCGAACCAGATGATTCGCCACCGCGTCTCCGCGGGAAGAAGCAGAGCACGAAGCGCAAGGATACCCAACCGATTAACCCGATACGACTTAACCTGGGAGACCGGATCCCCAGCGATATCACCCCAGAATCACTGGCCGAAATGCTCAGGCAGATACTATCAAGTCAAGGAGAATCCGCCCCGATCGACTTGACTGATGAGCCGAATCAACCTACTAAGACTGCCGAGCAGAACACGCACGTCTCACCTGCTCTACCCTCTTCCGAAACGTTTGCGGAAGCCATTACACGACTCCTAATTGAGAAACAAACACCAGCTCCCCGCGGTACTCGAAACAAGGATCGGCCGCCTCGAGGCCCGAGCTCCTCAAGAAATATTCCCAGTAAAGAGCTGAATATGAGCCGAGAAGAATTGGCCGAAATTCGGGCTCGCCTTGAAAAGTCTGATAACGAGGCAAAGCTGCTTCGATCTCAAATCCACAGAGCGCTCAGCTCAGCACCGGAGATCGCTCAAATATGCGAAGACGCGGAACACACGCCTTTCTCGGCTCGCATAATTAACACAAGGTAATCGATCCAGGGAAATTGAGCATTCAGAAGTACGACTGCTCGACCAATCCTAAGGATCATATTAATGCATTTCGGGTTGCACTAAGTCGAGCCACATTCAGAAGCATAGAAGAAAAGGACGCCGGATTCTGCCTACTATTCGCTGAGTATCTGAAGGGCGCGGCCTTGGACTGGTTTTTAACCTCGAACCGAATTCGGTCGAAAACTTCCAGCAACTGACGGCTCTCTTTCTTAAACAATACTCCATGTTCATAGAGAGGTCAGCCTCGGCGATTAATTTGTGGAACATGGTCCAAGGAGAAGAAGAGTCCCTTCGCAGCTTCATGGATCGATTCAAAACGACTATGTCGAAGGCAGGATCGATCAACGACGAAATCGCCGTCGACTCACTCAAAAAGGGGTTATGGTTCCAATCAGATTTCCGAAAAGAGCTCGCCCTCAACAAACCTAAGTCGATCGCCGACGCAATCCATAGATCCGTAGCATTCGTAGCAGAGGAGGAATATATGAAAGTATTAACCGCGCTCCACAGCTCGTCCAAGGCAACGGCTAAACCGCCACTGTAGTAACCCTGAAGTGGGATGAAATATTATGACTGATGATCATATTGGAGAGGATCCAGAGATCATATAGAGTGTTTCGGTCGAAGAACATTTGAAGACGAACGAGTAGAATTGAAGATAGAACGGGAGAAAACGTTATGGGACGGTACGGTCGATCCGGGTAAAGACGGACAAGAGCTCGATCGAGTGGGAAGAAGAGCCGACTGACCAAACGTGGTCCGAATGGGATGAAAACTTCGGGACAACAAGAAGACCCCAAAAAAAACCATCTGGTCAAGACAGAAGTTGATTTGGACGAGCGGATCTTGAGATATGAGTTTTACCGCCTGATGGCTATGCTGAAGGGTGGGAAGCTTATATCGATGATCAGGGTAACGACTAGGAGAAACTGAGTATGGCCGACTATCAAGCGAAATGATAGGGACGTGACCAAGGTGAGAAATGGTCATGGGAAGGTCAGCACGTAAGGATAGCCACGGATAAAAATTATTGGCCGCGGGACGATCGTTGGATGTGCACGATCGCGGTACGGATCGAGTGTGGGATGCGATCGCGGTACGGACGAAGAACGGGACGCGATCGTGGTCCGGATGGAGAGTGGGACGGATTGGTTGGGGAAACCTATCCCCACATGTGTTAAAATACACATGTCATCCTATGATTGGTGGAGATTTAAGTAAGGACATATGTCACACCAAGAGAGCTTCATAGGTGTGTGACTTGTTGGAGCTAGGAGTGTGACTCCTTGAAGCTATTTGCTTGAGGTGTTGGCGTGTGAGTGAGCATGGAAAGCTAGGTGTGTGACTCCTTGAAGCTATTTGCTTGAGGTGTTGGCGTGTGAGTGAGCATGGAAAGCTAGGTGTGTGACTCCTTAAAGCTATTTGCTTGAGGTGTAGGTGTGTGAGTGAGCATGGGAAGCTAAGCTAGGAGTGTGACTCCTTAAAGCTACTTGCTGACTTGTTGAAGCTACTTGCTGGAGGTGTCGGCTTGGGAAGGAGCATGACAAGCTAGCCCTTAGGCCAGCACGAGGTGTCGCCGGTTTAAGGCTTCCTCTTCCGCATGTGAAGGAAACCTCGCCATTTGTCCGTGATTGTGTCTGGACGGTATTGGACCGTCATCCTCCCTCACTGGCCTATAAATAAGAGACCTCAGCCCCATTAGCTTCCATTTACCATTCCTTGTGTTACTCCCTTGCATAAAAACCGAGAAAAAGAAAGTTAAGAGAGAAAAGAGTGTGAAATCTTTTCTTTAAGTGTGAGTGTTGAGTGTAGAGAAGCTTTAAGAGAGAAATCTTAAGTTGAAGGATAGCTTGGTGGTGTAAGGCGTAGCTTTGGTGTTAGCTAGGCAGTTCATCAAGCGGTTTTGGTGAGTTTTCGTTGATAGCTCCGAGAGTAGCTATGTTTGTGTGATGCATGTAGAATCAAGTAGAAACTTGTAGGTTTCTTTTGATTAGGTGCATGCATATTGTGTGGTGGTTGTTAGTATGTGTTATACTAACTTTGTGGTTGCAGGAAGTATATACGTTAAGCAAGGAGGCTAACTTTATACTTTGTGTGGTTGAGCGGTTTTAACTTCGGTTAAACCGATGTGTTTGCATGCATGTTCGGATCCAAGGAAAACATGGGTTGTTGTTCCTTGTGATTGATTGCATGTTGTGTGATTAACGTGTTGTGATATAGGGAAGGGGAGAAACGCCTAAGTGTTGTCATGAACTAATGGTTTTAGTGCAGGGATGATGAACACTTAGAGCGGTTTCTGTTTAACCTATTGCATATTGATGCTCTGAGGTTGTGACATGATTATTCAAGTATCTTTGTTGAATAATTATGTATTTTCTTAAGACTAACACATGTGACGTGATTCACTGTGTTAAGGTTCTTATGAAAATGGTTCGGTGGACATGGCATGTGTTGCATCGCTACACTTAGTACAAGTATGGTGGATAACAAGTAGTTATGCCACATACTGTGTCGAACATGTGGTGGTGGGTGCCGGGAAAGGCTAAACCTTATGTAGTCCAAGGGGGCGTGTAGAGTGTATGTCTTTGACAGCACCCTGTACTCATGGATGCATAAAGGAGGCTGAGTAAGGACTTAGACCCCACGATGTTCAGTGTAGGATGGCGAACAATGAATGTTGCACCAAGGGCTAGTGGTGAATAACAGGTAGTTATGTCACACTATGCCGGGAAGGACGTAAGGTGAGTGCCACGAGGGCAGGTCACGTACTTACGTTCCTTGTGTGTGAGGATCATGTATTCGTGTTTAGCATGATCTTTACGTTTGTTCTTTTTTTTGTGTGTGAGGAGAAGGACGTATGGAATAGACAGCCCGGGATGTGACCATCTGGGAGACAGAACTCGTGTGGGTTTTGATCCAACGGGATGTGACTGTCCGGGAGATGAAACTCGGGTAGTGATGTTCTATTCCACGTGCCTTTAAGAGCTAGGATCATGTACTCGTGTTAGGCATGATCTTAGGGGTACACACGGTGTTCCTGCTGCCCTGACGGACGTCCACTGAGAAACCCTCTTGGATGGTCCAGAAGGATGACTCAGAGGGTACTTGGGTAGCTCCCATGGCTGAGTACACACGACGGTGTGTTTGGAAATGCCTAGTTGCACTTTCGGCTAGCGGAAGTGGCTAGGTGGGCTAATCGGCTGCCCGTGGTGTGGTGGGATTAGTCCGGGTTAACCGGTTGACTGGGTTAACGCGGTTAACTCCCGATTGCAGTTCAGGCCTAGTGTGACTTTGTGTTTGCTAGGTGCGGGTGTGCAGGTCTTCGGAAACCGTGGTGTACTATAGAGGCCTCTAGGTCGAGCGGGGCTCGATAGTGTGTGTGGTGTGTGTAGAGTGTTTCTTTTGTGTTAGAAACCTCTAGGTCGAGCGTGGCTCGATAGTGTGTGTGGTGTGTGTAGAGTGTTTCTTGTGTGATAGAAACCTCTAGGTTGAGCAGTGGCTCATTAGAGTGTTGTGTGTGTGTGTAGAGAGTGTTCTTATGGGAAGAACCTCTCGGGTCTTAGATCACTAGTGTGTTGTGATCTTGGAGTTACTCGGGATGAGTAATCTCTTGTGTTGTTAGGATAACTTGTGAGAGTTATCCTTGTCTTTTGTCTTGGCAGGTTGAAGAGCGTGGTGATAGACAATACGGTTGTATTGGTCTATGGCGTGAGCTAGAGAGCTTTGCTACGGCATTGTCTCTAGTGTGTTTAATGTTATTTGATTCAAGCTTCCGCTTGTGCATTGCTTTGATTGTGTATTGATTGGGATTTGGGTTGGGGTGATATTTGTTGTATTGTAGAGGGTTTCCGAGCTCACTAAGTAATCCTAGATTACTTATGATGACTCTATTTGTTTCAGGTAACCCTAGAAGTGGTGTGGAACTTGGACGTGGAAGGCCGGAGTAGATTGCGGTGTATTTTGTAAAGCTGTAAGATTACCGTTGTTTTTCTTTTCGACGTTTGTTTTATATTCGCTGAACCCGGGGTTGTAATTTACGGTTTTATGTAAGACAATGTTTATGTTTCAATAAAAGTAAGTTTTTATGTGTATTAAATACTCGGTTTTAATGATATTAGTCTTGTCCGGACTAACATAACTCTTGGCTTGAATACGGGTTGGCAAGCCTTAGGTTCTTGTCGAGAGGGTCGGATATCAAAGACGGACTGACCTCGGCTTTACTTTGTGTGTTGCCTTGAGGATGGATCGTCAATGGTATATCGGCATATTGTGGCATCCGACCGATGCGGGCTATGTTTAGCACGTGTCGGGGGTGTTACAAATGGTGGTATCAGAGCATGGTTTATGATCATGCTTATGAAATCGAGAGTTTTCAAAACGTTTTCAATGTTTTATCGAGTCAAAACGTGTCGCAAAATACACCATTAGGAATCCGGTACGTCCAAGCTTAGTTAGTAAGTGGAATAGGATCTTACCCTATTTGTTGTGAATGGTGGTGTGGTTGTGCAGGTTGTAAGATGGTACACAGGATGAGAGATTGGATAAGGAGATGGGGTCAGGGAGGATCAGATGATAGTGAGGTTTGCAACAGTGAAGTTGTAGTGATATCCTCATCGAGTGGCTCGAGTTCGAGCGATGATGATTCTAATGAGGGAACGAACGGTTCGGAGTATGTGATGGTGGGAGACTCGGGCACGTCAGTAGAGACGGATCCGAGTGAGGTGAGCTTTGGTTCGACTGTCTGTATGGAGTCGAATCATTTCTCGAGTTTGGATATTTTTTGGAGGTGTGGAGGCAGACGTGCCATCACCATATGGAGCTACGGGAGCGGTCTACCAAGTTGATATGGTGGCCATACCGACGAGGTACGAGGATGTGGAGATCCTAGTGCCGTCTACGGAGATCATCGAGATTTCTTCCGATGATACTTCGACAAACCCATGGGATGAAGGGAGCCAACAACAGGTGTTGCCGGAGATACCGATGCCTCATGTCTATGTTTCGGGATATGGAGTGCATCCGTACATGCCGAGTGAGGAGATGTTAGACTTGTATGGGCAACCCTTTGCCATACCAAGTCCGGTGTACAACCCAAGTCAAGAGGAGAACCAGACGGTCCAAGGAGAATCAAACGCAGTGACCCAAAGTCCTTTCGAGGAGGCAGTTCCATACTATGGAAGGCCTATAGCATATCTTGATCCAGAAGCAACCATGGCTGACTTTTGGAAAGATTGGGATCGTGACGCTCAGCATGGAGGTCCGATCGATCCACAACTGACGAGAGAAGATGGAACTAGTGAAGGGATGCTACCAGCCATAGCAAACCTTGATACGTTCTTTGGAATTCAAGTTGGAGGAGAGCCGGCAAACCAAGAAGTTCCGGCAATAGACCCAAATAATGAAGTGGTAGAAGAGCGAGTTCCGGTGGAGAACCCGAACCAAGTTGAGACGGTGAACCACGTTGAGGTGGGAAGCCAAGTGGTGGAAGAGAATCCAAACCAAGAGGGTGAGGATACAAACCGAGTTGAGGTGGAACATCATGACGATGATGAGAAGGAAGATTTGAACCGTGAGGAGGCGGTGGCTGAGAGTGAGACTCCAGCAGTCTGGGAAATGGGAAGTTCCTCGGGAAGAAGGCCCGCGGGAAGACTTCGTTTCCGATCTCAAGCGAGAAAGAGAGTTCCGGTTCCGGAAAGGGCATCAATGCCCTGTCGTGTGTGTGGAGGACATGGGCATTACACTCATGCCTGTCCGAATGAAAGGCAAGGTAGGCCTTTGAGGAGGAACCAAATAACGTGTTACTCATGCGGAATGCGAGGACACTATGCGACATCCTGCCCTGGGACCCCAACGCCATCTCCATCATCCTTATCTTCAACCAGTGCACGGAGGCCTTCAGGATGGCGTGGTAGAAACTCTGGTTAAGCGTGAAACCCCAACCATAAACCAGAGAATGAGGTATGTGTGGGTTTTAACTTTACCTCGTTGTGTGAGATTGATTGCTTGTGTGTGATAGCGTAATTTCAATCTCTGAGTATAGTAGAATATAGTGTGGTGAAAGCTATAGTTCTCTCTGTTGATTGCTTGCATGGTAGTTTAGCATAATAGCAATCGGGGTGTAGGGTGGATCATAGTGTGGTGAAATCTATGGTTCCATGCCTGTGTGTGTGTGAGGTCATAGCGTGGTGAAAGCTATGGACCTGTTTGTGTGTGCGATCATGGCGAAAGCTAAGGATCGGTTTGGTTGTGCTTGGTCAAGAACATAGTGTGATGAACGCTATGGTTCTTTTCCTTGCTGTGTGAGTAGGACATGGTGTGGTAAAATCCATGGTCCTGTTGTGTGATAGAGTAAAGATCGGGGAGATCTTTGGAGACATCGTAGGATGTTTCTCTCGGTAGGGCTCGATAGTGTGTGTGGTGTGTGTAGAGTGTTTCTTTTGTGTTAGAAACCTCTAGGTCGAGCGTGGCTCGATAGTGTGTGTGGTGTGTGTAGAGTGTTTCTTGTGTGATAGAAACCTCTAGGTTGAGCAGTGGCTCATTAGAGTGTTGTGTGTGTGTGTAGAGAGTGTTCTTATGGGAAGAACCTCTCGGGTCTTAGATCACTAGTGTGTTGTGATCTTGGAGTTACTCGGGATGAGTAATCTCTTGTGTTGTTAGGATAACTTGTGAGAGTTATCCTTGTCTTTTGTCTTGGCAGGTTGAAGAGCGTGGTGATAGACAATACGGTTGTATTGGTCTATGGCGTGAGCTAGAGAGCTTTGCTACGGCATTGTCTCTAGTGTGTTTAATGTTATTTGATTCAAGCTTCCGCTTGTGCATTGCTTTGATTGTGTATTGATTGGGATTTGGGTTGGGGTGATATTTGTTGTATTGTAGAGGGTTTCCGAGCTCACTAAGTAATCCTAGATTACTTATGATGACTCTATTTGTTTCAGGTAACCCTAGAAGTGGTGTGGAACTTGGACGTGGAAGGCCGGAGTAGATTGCGGTGTATTTTGTAAAGCTGTAAGATTACCGTTGTTTTTCTTTTCGACGTTTGTTTTATATTCGCTGAACCCGGGGTTGTAATTTACGGTTTTATGTAAGACAATGTTTATGTTTCAATAAAAGTAAGTTTTTATGTGTATTAAATACTCGGTTTTAATGATATTAGTCTTGTCCGGACTAACATAACTCTTGGCTTGAATACGGGTTGGCAAGCCTTAGGTTCTTGTCGAGAGGGTCGGATATCAAAGACGGACTGACCTCGGCTTTACTTTGTGTGTTGCCTTGAGGATGGATCGTCAATGGTATATCGGCATATTGTGGCATCCGACCGATGCGGGCTATGTCTAGCACGTGTCGGGGGTGTTACAGCCACCAGCAGCGCAACCGCAGACCAGTCAGAAGCGCCATAACCAGCGAGGCGGATACGTGTATCACGAAGGGCGAAACCCGTCTGGAGCGCATAATTATCAAATAGAGGCGAGCCAACAGTCGGATGTCGTAAATCAAATAGGCGCTGGAAGGGGAAAAGCGCTAAAAAACAACACATGGGTGAGGAACCAGAGCTCACTGAACTACGACGACAATGCCTACTGCGAATTTCACCAATGCTACGGCCATTCTACCGAGAAGTGTCGCCACCTAGGAGCGGAGCTCGCAAAGAAGCTGCTTAGTGGAGAACTGAAAGGTGATCGGAAACTGGAGGATCTGGAACGACCCGAACCGAGAGAACGGCCCGAAAAAACAAATCGACCGATCGACCAATCGAAGCGCGGAAGACGGGAGGACTCCGATGATCAAGGTGGAGCTCGGAGAAGAATCCATCTCATAATGGGCGGCTCGCAATACTGCCCAGACACCGTGTCATCAATCAAAGCCTTTCAACGACGAGCCGACTCAGCGGTCAACTGGTACGAACCCCCGAAGTTGCCGAACGCCGAAATCACTTTCACGGAGAATGAAGTTATCGGCATCGATAAACCGCACAACGACCCCCTCGTAATCATGCTGGCCGTGGGAAACTTCGACGTAGCTCGAATCCTCATCGACACAGGGAGCACGGTCGACATAATTTACAAAGGAACCTTGGAACGAATGGGGATCGATCTATCTGACGTAAGATCGACACCGAAGCCATTAACAGGGTTCGGAGGCGAGACGACAATGTCAATGGGAACGATCACGCTTCCGGTCGAAGCTGGCGGAATAACCAAAATGGTTCGTTTCTCCGTCTCGGATAACCCGCCAATCTACAACATTATCATGGTACGCCGTGGATAAATTGGATGCGAGCCGTACCATCTACGTATCATCTGTGCATCAAGTTTCCCACTTCATCCGGAGTAAAAACCATACTCGGTTCGCAAAAGGAGTCAAGAATATGCTTCATGACGGAGCACAAGCTTCGGAATCCTCTGCCTAAACTACTCCCGGAAGCGAACAGAAAGAAGGTCAAGACGAGCCGAGAGACGGCGAATGACCTAGCTAACCTCTTATAGCAATTACAGATAACAGATGACGGCGAGCCGACGAACAGCCAGCCCGCTCAAAATATGCTAGTCGAAGGCGAGGAGACCGTCATCGTGGAACCAACCAGCGAAGCTGTAATCTCCATATGTATTGACGAACAGAACCCATAAAGATGTGTGGAAATTGGAGCGAACTTGGAGGAAACGATCCAAAAAGAACTGATTTCTTTTTTAAAAGAGAACATCAGCACCTTCGCTTGGACGGCAGAAGATATGCCGGGGATAGATATCAATGTCGCTTGTCACGAGTTAAACATCGATCCGGCCTTTAAACCAGTCAAACAGAAGCGACGAAAGCTAGGGCACGAGCGTCAAAAGGCTGTGAACGACGAAGTGGAGCGTCTATTGAAAGTGGGCTTGATCGTCGAAGCAAAATATCCCGAATGGCTCGCAAATCCGGTCGTGGTCAAAAAGAAGAATGGGAAATGGCAAGTATGCTACTCATATCGACCGCCTCGTAGAAGCAACTGCGGGAAACGAGCTGTTAACCTTCATGGACGCTTTCTCAGGGTACAACCAGATTAAGATGAACCCCGACGATCGAGAAAAAACTGCCTTCCAAACGGAGCGAGGCATCTATTGCTATCAAGTGATGCCGTTCGGACTCAAGAACGCAGGTGCAACGTACCAACGGCTCGTGAATAAAATGTTTGCTCCCCAGCTCGGAAAAACGATGGAAGTCTACATCGACGACATGCTAGTGAAATCATCGAAGAAGAAAAATCATGTGACGCATCTCCGCGAATGCTTCGAACAACTGAATTCATACAATATCAGAAGGAAAATCAAGTGTCGCTTCGCCGTGACATCTGGAGAATTCCTGGGTTATCTGGTAACTCAGCGAGGCATCGAGGCGAACCCTAAACAGATTCAGGCCCTGGTCAAAATGCCGTCGCCAGAAACGAAGAGGCAGATTCAACAATTAACCGGACGTATCGCCGCGCTCAACCGTTTTATCTCACGATCGACGGACAAATGCCTTCCTTTCTACGATACTCTACGAGGAAACAAGAAGTTTGAATGGACAGCGAAATGCGAAGAAGCTTTCCTCGAGCTGAAGTCTTATCTGGCGAGCCCGCCAATACTAGCAAAGCCGGAGGACGGAGAGCCATTATATCTGTACGTCGCGGTGTCTTTAACAGCAGTCAGTGGAGTCCTCATCCGCGACGATCGCGGAACTCAAAAACCGGTTTTTTACGTAAGTCAGAGCCTGACCGATGCAGAGACAAGATACCCACAGACAGAGAAATTTGCGCTAGCAGTCGTTATGTCGGCTCGGAAATTACGCCCGTATATCCAATCCCATTCAATCATAGTCCTGTCAACACTACCACTAAGAATGATTTTACATAGCCCGAGCCAATCAGGAAGACTGGCGAAGTGGGCTATCGAGCTGAGCGAATACGATATCGAGTATCGAAATCGAACGAGCGCAAAGTCGCAAGTTTTGGCTGATTTCTTGATCGAGCTGCCAATCGGCACCAGCGATGAACCAAGTCTTCCCGCTGACTGGCTACTTCATTTTGATGGCTCGTCGTCAAAACAAGGCGCCGGAGTCGGAATTCGACTCACCTCCCCGACAGGCGAAATCTTGGACCAATTTCTTCGTTTGAATTTCGGCGCGTCAAACAACGAGGCAGAGTACGAAGCATTAATAGCTGGATTAAAGTTGGCGCACAGAATTGGAGTTCAAAACATACATGCTTACTGCGACTCCCAGCTCGTCGCGAGCCAATTCAGTGGAGAGTACGCTACAAAAGACAAAAGAATGGAAGCCTACCTCCACTACAAGAAAACTACACGATTTGCGAGGGAAAAAACCGTCGCAATGACGTCGCAAATAGTAGTTTGCGACAGAGTTGCGACGTAGTAATTTTCGTCGCAAATCCTTCGTCGCAAATTCCAAAACGTCGCAAATCCGTCGCAACTTTGCGACACCAAATTTAAGTCGGAATTTAGTCGAAAATTTGCGACTTGAGATTTCGTCGCAAAATGCCGTCGCAATTTTGCGACGATACTGCGACTATAAATATATCGTCGCACACTTGCGACGGCAAAAAAAGTCACCAAATCGTCGCAAATATAAGTCGCAACTTCGTCGCAGATTTGCGACTGCATTTTGCGGCGACAGAAGAAGTCGCAAATATGCGACGGATTTCGGAGTTAACTTTCGTCGCAAATTTGCGGCAAATTAGAGACGAAAATCCGCCGTCGCAAGGTGTAATTTTTTGCGACGGAGTTGCGAGGAATAGTGCAATTCCGTCGCAAAAATAAATAATTTTTGATATTTTCGATTTTTTTTTTTGTTTTTTTTTAATAAATTATTTGAAAAATAAATTAAAAAAAATTCAAAATAAAATATATTAAAATTCTAATATTAATAATACAAATTCGAGAATTAGACATGAAAAAAAGAAAAGAAATAGTCCATAAATAAAACTAAAATTCAGTAGAAGGGGCGGTATCGGTTCCCGTTCCCGTTCCGCCGAGGGATAGATCTGCTGCACCACTAGCTTGAGGCTGCTGCTGAGATAAATGGCGTTCCATAATCGCTGCTAGGTTCGAATCCTGACTGCCCAAATAGCCAAACATCTCTTTGTAGCACGCTAACATCGCCTTCGCCTGAGGTAATTCTCCGCCTTGAGAAGCTAGCTGAACGCGCATATCAGCAAGTTCTCGGGATTCCTCAGATCGAGATGAAGCAGAGCAACGAACAGAATCACCAGTCGAACAGTCGACCTGTGTCTGGAGAGAACCAATCCCGCGAATCCTTCCTTTCTTGCGCGGTGCAGTCTGTAAAAAATAAAAACTCCTGTTAAACATGTATAAAGGTTTATAGTAATATATAAGACCACTCAAAACATAGACCAAACCTATTATATCAAAATCACACAAACCAAAAACAATATCGAAATATCAAACGTTAATTAGCAACATAAAAATCACACAAACCAAAAACAATATCAAAATCTCAAACGACAATTAGCAACATCAAAATCACAAAGCTATAATATCCATTGAAACAAATAAAACATTGTAGTATCCTAGTTCAAACTATTTTCCAAAACAATTTGGCAACAAAAAAAAGCTATCGAAATGTGTAAAAAACCGAATTATGCTAATGTTTACCTCGAGAAAGACTTTGTTCTTCCGGGCTACAGAAAATGAGCCGGACTCCATACTCTCTGCGCCACCACTCCCATCGTGAGTCATCTCCTCCAACTTGGAAGTGACATCATTGTACAACGCCTCTGAATCTCCATCGACAAAAGAACCATCCGGATTACGTTTTGTCATCTCGAGAACCTTCAAAAAATCCGGGACAGTTTCTCCGGTTTGCTCCGCCTTCAAAAATTAAACAACTCCATTAACCGTACAAGTAAAGGAAATAAATAATTGAAGATTAAAACAATAAATTTAAGGGAACTTACAAGCTTTCGTCCTCGAGCTCTGAATGATGTCTGGCCGGATCGGTGTTTGGGAATCCCTTTTCCTTCTGGATCATAGTATCGTGCCGCCCTACCCTTGCAACTTCGGTTCTGGTGACCAGGATCCGCCCAAAAAGCTTTTAAGCCTTCCCATACAAGCGGGTCCCACCATTTTGGCTTCGCATCGTCGCCTTTCTTCATGTAGTTCTTCTTCAACCGTCCTACCCAATCAGGTAAGCGGTCCTTCACTTTCTCGTCGAACTCGGCACGGACAGTCCTCGAATAACCATGCTCCCAATGGTATTTATGCTACCAAAAAAAAAAAAACAAGTTACATATCACATTTAGTAAACAATAAAACAACCTCTATAAAAAAACAACTTTAAAACTTACCGCAAAAGTTATGAACCAACGGTCCAGGACATGCACCGGGATTTGCCCCCAATTGGCATGAGGTTCTTTAAAATCTTTCTCAAAGATGGCTCGAACTGACTGAGCGACTACTGCATCATCGTTAAACCTGAAAAAAAAAAAAACCATACATGGATTGATCGTTAGAAAAATTTTAATAGAAATAAAAATAAATTAATATTTACGAAAATGTACCACAAAGTCCCAGGAGGACGGTGAGGATGGAGACGTTGGAGGAGGTCATGACCAGGACTATCAAGAATGTCCTTTATGGCCACATAATAGCTCTCCTCATCAGCAGTAAGAGGAGGCCGAGGAGGAGGAGGAGAAACTGGTGTAATCGTAGGCTGAGACACGGGAAGAGGAACTGGTGCCTCTTGGGTGAATGAACGCTGATGCTGCTCGGGAACGGCGGATGTATGGGATCTAGAACACTCAGCAGTGGAAGGAGAACTTCCAAGAGAACCTGAACGGCCACCTGAACGGCCACGAGAACATGAACCGGACCTAGGAGTTGAGCGTCCTCCACCCGTCAGATAGCGCGTGTAGTCATTGGCCCACGGGTTTGTGGTTGGCTGCGGTTCTGGATTATCATTATCCATCTGCAAAAATCAGGTAGAGAAAAAACAACAATTCAACCAAACTATTCCAAAACTAAACGATTAATAAAAGTAACAACAATTCAATCGGTTTATTTCTAAATCAAACTAACACAAAATCAAACACAAAATCAAACCAAGAAAACGTAAACCTTCTAATTCACAATCAACTAGCAAACTATTGGTTTCTCAAATCAAATGCAATTGATAATTATTTGAAAAAATGAAACGAAAAAAAAAAAAAAGTTTTTACCGTGACTTGGTGGGCAGGCGGAGGAGAAGAGATGGAGGTTAGTCGGAGGAGGTCGGCGGCGGATAACGTCGGAGGAGGTCGGCGGCGGAGTAAAGACGTGGAGGAAGAAGACAGCGGCTGGAGATACAAATCCGGTGGAGACGGCGGCTGCGGAGATGAGAGGTCGGAGGAGAGGTCGGACGGAAAGACGTGGAGGAAGAAGGCGTCGGCGTGAGTCGGCGACGGGGACGGCGGAGAGAGAAATCGGTTAGGGTTGGGCGTGAAGAAAAGGCGACGGCGAGAGGGCGTGACGGCGGAGGTGAGAAGGGGCGTAAGGAGAGGAAACGGGAGAGAAGACGCCGGCGAGAGGTGGTAACCGGCGGCGGTGAAGAGGCGTCGAAAATCGTCGGCCGATTGTTGGAATACAGTGGACGGAAATAATGGAGGCGGATTAGGTTTTCGCGTGAAATAAAAGATTTCGATTGCGTCGCAAATTCGTCGCAAACCCGCCGCAAATTTGCGACAGATTTGCAAGTAAATATCAATTTTTTGACGTATTCATATAAATCGTCGCAAATCCATCGCAGATTTGCGACGGATTTGCGAGAACACCGAACAATCCGTCGCAAATTAGTCGCAAATTTGCGAGGAAGTTGCGAGGGAAAGTTTAGGGTTTAGGGTTATCTATCTTAAACACTGTTTACGAATACTTATTAGCAGAAATTTGATTAGACTAAAACCTATAACTCATTGATTCTTGAAGATATTGAACTCATTGGCTCCACAAACACAGTTGTCACTTACAATCTTTAAAAGCTATAACTCATTGATTCTTGATATGTATTACCTAACAAAAACTCTTTAAAACGTAGAACTCACAAATACAATTGACCAATTGAGATTAAAAACCCTGTTTATGAATTGTAATAAGCCTTTAGGACATGAAGAATCATATGTGTATAAACATACGAAAGTACGTTTCATTTCTTAACCCTAAACCCTAAAAGTGGAAGCAATTCCGTCGCAAATTTGCGACAGAATTGCGACGAAATTCTTGTTTTCGTTGCAAATTTGTCGTAAATTTGCGACGGTGTTGCGTCGGAATGGCGAATCCCTCGCAAATCTGTCGCAAATTTGCGACGGTATTGCGACGGAATGGCGATTCCCTCGCAACTTTCTCGCAAATTTGCGACGTTATTGCGACGGAATGGCGAATCCCTCGCAAATCCGTCGCAAATGTGCAATAGAATTGCGACGGAATGGTCGTTCTCCTTACAACATAAATATGGTTAGATGCACGAAAGAAAAATTATTATCACGCTGGTACAATTCTTATCAATTATGTTCATTTTCGATACTTTATATTTATACGGAGTCGAATCTATTCATATTCATTTTGAAAGATATTTTTGGTTACGAAAACGATGTTTTCTTTTTAAAGATTTATATAAATTATGCAGAACATAATTAATAATATTATTTAAAAAAAAATTAAAACATTTTTCTTATAAATTATAAAACCTAATCATATTCATTTCCATACTCAATTTCGGAGTCATTTAAGTTTTCATCATCCTCAACTTCATCGTTTGACTCCTCGAACTCATCCGGTTCTGCATCATCCTCTGTAGAAGCATCAACAACGTCATCCACTTCGATGTTGTTCGGATCCACATGTAAAATATCTTCAATGGTTTCTATGGGAGTGGATATGTGGAAAACTCTGTCATGCTGCATAGCCACTTCATCGTCTAAACCAACTATGCAACCTCTTGGATTCACCTTTAT
The DNA here is from genome assembly GCA_026724425.1 of Erythrophleum ivorense. Taxonomy (NCBI): domain Eukaryota; kingdom Viridiplantae; phylum Streptophyta; class Magnoliopsida; order Fabales; family Fabaceae; genus Erythrophleum; species Erythrophleum ivorense. Next base: position 670,544 of record JAIUCV010000354.1, read on the forward strand.
GACAGATAACCACGTCTCGCGTATTTGTCTAATCCGAGGATAAGGTATGAAACAAACTTGTTCTGCTTGTGATGCGAGTATAAATGGTTCAAACTTGGAAAATCGCCTGTTTGCATTTACGTCGATCACACCAAAGTTGTTCTCCCGAACGCCTCGGCCGATTGTTGGATCGTACCAGTCACATCTGAATAAAATACATTTCATGTTGATAATTCCTGGATATGTGACCTCCATAATGTCTTGCAGAACTCCATAAAAGTTGGTCACACCGGGGACGTGGATACCATAATTTGCAGTTGACTTCCGCATTCCATGCCTGTACGTATGAAAAGTATAGCCACGAGTGAAGTACATTGGGGCAGTAGTGACCGTCCCAATTGGTTCTTGAACAATCTCATGCAACCAAAGTGGAATTGGCTCCGGATGACGTACATTCTCCACCTACAAACAGTATGTGAGATAAAATCAGTTAATCAATGTTAATGTGGTTTCTATATGGTACGGGTTATTTGGACTATAGTAATCATCATGATATATATCCGGGAAATCTTACATAATACTTTAACCATCCAGCAAAATCACGTTCTTTGTAAAACTCATATTCGTGTTCTTCTAAATCAGGACACGCGTCTCGAATTTGGCCGTCGAAAATACTGCATCGAATTACCGAAGTTATATATATGTAAATACATATAGATCGATATCCTTAATTAAAATGAAAACATAAATTGATAAGTTACCTCTCAAATGGATGCACTTTCTCCAAATTACGTAATATGTAATTGTGTGCTGCGGTGGAATGTTCATGATCCCACGATTGTTGTTTCAACTTACCAGCAAGTCTGCCTATCTGGCTGAAAATATTTGGGACATCATGTCTATACGTAGGCGCAACACCTCCATCGTCATATCGTTTCGGAGCAGTTCTTCTTGTTCTGACAGTTGGACTGAAATAATATGACGTGAAATTAGATGTCTCTTCCGTCAAACTCCCTGCAACGATAGATCCCTCCACTTTCGCAAGGTTTTTTGCCTTTCCTTTCAAATATCCCATAAAACGTTCGAACGGATACATCCATCTGAATTGCACAGGTCCTCCAAGATCCGCCTCATGTGGTAAATGCACAGGTAGATGCTCCATCACATCAAAAAACGAAGGTGGAAAGTGTTGCTCCATGTTGCATAGAAATATCGGAATATTTGTACGTAACTGTTCTATGCCGTCTTCTGTTAGTGTTCTGGTGCAAAGATCTCGAAAAAAGCACCAATTCCTGTACAAAATTAAGGAGTTCAATGTAATCAATTTAAACATCAATAATTGCTATATATATATATATATATATATTAATTTAAATGGGTTTTCAGGTTACCCGCTATTGCTTCGTGAACTTTAGTCGGCAAAAGCTCTTGTAATGCAAATGGCAGTAATCGCTGCATGAATACATGGCAATCGTGGCTCTTCATCCCTGAAAATTTTGTGCCTTGCTCGAAACATCTTGAGAATTGCTACCTATTTGCGACGGATTTGCCGCGACATTTGCGACGCCTTTGCGAGTTAATTTTATTTGCGGCATTTTTGCGTCTCATTTGCGACGCATTTGCGACCCATTTGCGACGGAAATTATCTCTCGCAAATAGTTAGGTGACCTTCATTTAACACGTGTTTCACCTAACTTGGGGATGTCGGCAGCCTTAATTCCTCGCTAAAACGTCGCAAAGACGTCGCAAATTTGCGACGGATTTGCGAGGAGACATAGCTGTCGTCACTTTTACAACGCAAAGACGTCGCAAAGTTGCGACAAAATAACAGCGCCGCAAAACTGTCGCATATTTGCGACGTACTTGCGACTGTATGTTTTTTCGTCGCAAATACGTCGCAAAATCGTCGCACTTTTGCGACGATTTTGCGAGTTATGTTTTCTCGTCGCAAATTGGCGACGTATTTGCAACGAACATTTAATCCATCGCTATATCGCTTCAAGAACGTCGCAAATTTGCGACGGATTAATGTCCGGCGCAAAGTTCCGTCGCAAATCGTGTAGTTTTCTTGTAGTGCTCGAAGTAGTTAAGAATCTATCCGGACAGTTCGAAAGATTTGCATTGGAGAAGATACCGCGTGGAGACAATACTCAAGCCGACGCTCTGGCATCGCTGGCCTCGACCTCCGATCCAGACTTGAAAAGGATAATTCCTGTAGAATTTATCGAACATCCCAGTATCGACATTGACGAGCCTGAAGTCCTCATGACCGTCGTCACAGACGAACCGGGCGATAACAGTATACTCGATGGCGATCAGCCCGCGGATATGGATATCGAGGAAGATACGGAATACGGTTGCGATAAGGAGTGGCTCGCTCCGATCCGTGTGTACATAGTCGATGGAGAAGTACCAGCAGATAAGTGGGCGGCTCGCAAGCTGAAGACTCAAGCGGCACGATACATTCTGATACGCGACGCCGTGTTTCGATGGAGGTTTTCGGGACCGCTGCTCGCGTGCGTAGAAGGAAAGAAGTCGAGAGAAATAATGAAAGAAGTTCACAGTGGGTCATGTGGAAATTATTCCGGAGGACGAGCCTTGGCTATCAAAATCAAACGTCACGGTTATTTTTGGCCAACGATGATCAGCGACTGCGAAAAATACTCGCGGAAATGCGAAAAATGTCAACGTCATGCTCCAACAATACATCAGCCGGCCGAGCTGTTATCTTCCATCTCCGCACCATATCCATTCATGAGATGGTCAATGGATATTGTCGGACCGCTGCACAAATCAAAGCAGAAAAGGTTTTTGCTGGTGTTAACCGACTACTTCTCTAAATGGGTCGAGGCCGAATCCTACGCAAGCATAAAAGACGCCCAAGTTGAACAATTCATTTGGAAAAACATCATCTGTCGGCACGGTGTCCCTTATGAAATTGTCACAGACAATGGCTCGCAGTTTATCTCGGCTCGATTTCAAAACTTCTGCGACAAATGGAAGATCCGCCTTAGGAAATCAACACCTCGCTACCCGCAAGGGAATGGTCAAGCCGAAGCAACTAACAAGACGATTCTAGATGGACTTAAAAAACGGCTCGACGCTAAAAAAGGCCGCTGGGCAGACGAACTAGAAGGAGTCCTTTGGTCTCATCGGACAACCCCGAGACGAGCCACCGGCGAAACGCCATTCTCACTTGTCTACGGAATGGAATGCGTAATCCCACCGGAAGTACATTTTCCCGGAGTACGTCGCTGGTTGCTACCAGAGCAAAAAGGATATAATCACCTGATGATGCTCGACGAGCTGGATCTAATCAACGAACGACGCGACCAAGCGCTCATCCGCATACAAAACTATCAACAATCCGTCGCTAAGTACTACAACTCCAACGTCCGACCCCGAAGATTTAGAGAAGGCGATCTGGTTCTCAGGAAAGTATTCCAGAACACTGCTGAACGAAATGCCGGAAAGTTAGGCGCAAACTAGGAAGGCCCCTACAAGATCATAGAAACGGTTCGTCCCGGAGCATACCGACTCGAAAACATGGCCGGCGAAGCAATTTCAAAGCCATGGAACGTGATGCACCTCAAGCGATATTATCAATAAGGCGCGGCGCGCCATCACCTAGAACTACGCGTGACTTGATCCCTGCAAGGGGTACGTAGGCAGTTCACTTTCGAGTGGATTCAGTTGCCCCCCCTCGAAAAAAAGGGGGGGGGGAATGGGTACGTGTACATATACACTCCCTTTCACATGCAACACGGTTCGCCGTTAAACGCATCGCTAGCTAGCAACACGGTTCGCCGTTAAACGCTTCACTGGCCTTCGTAACACGGCTCGCCGTCAACACGATTGGTCAATCCAAAACCGACTTTCTTGTAACGCGGTTCGCCGCTAAAACCTGATAGCTAATAAGAGTTCAATATTTATTACTTCGGTTCGTCTAAATAATCAACTCGTCTACGCCACTTGGCACAAATCGGAATACGTATTTAGTTTGTTCCGAGCCGGGTGTTGTTGGCCACAACATCCGGTCTTGATCCTCTTACTCTTGATCCGCGCGCTATATAAATTGATCATCCATCGTCTGTTCCGACTCGATAATTACTAATAGATAAGGACGCGGCAAAAACTGGAACATACAGATCAGAAACCCAACACGCGAAGTGGTTCGCTAAAACGTTGGTTGAACAATTAAATCGCCACTGTTTCGGTTCGTAACTCATTAATTCATGAGGATGCGATAAAAGCAGAAACCAGCTGGCAGAAACCCGATACGCAGAAACGCCTCGCGGTAACATCGGTTGAGTGTTTTAAATTCATTGCTACTCCAAGTCATAGTTAATATTGATACACGCTCGAAGTTGGGATAAAGTCAAGAAAACAGCTTTAAAAGAACTAAGTACGATGCTTAGAGCTAAAGTTAATCTCACCGAGCAGATTGAATACATTTTCTAAAACACAAAGTCATTCAAACAAATTATCTTTAATTACACAAGTCAGCAAGCGGATAAAGCCGCCCAGGCACTATTTACAAATCAAAATGGATAAAGCCATCCAGGCGTCATGTTCAAAAGTCTAAAAGAAAACCGAAAGAGCTCAGAAATTCCTAAACAGCAGCAGGAGCTTCTTCGGTAGCACCAATGGGTCGCGAATCCGGCTCGCCAAGGGCTTGATCCGACCCTCCCTGAACGCCAGCAATAGCTTGGCTCGTCGGTTCCAAAGTTTCTTCAACTGATGACGGGTCAGGAATCACCGCCGGCTCGACTTCGTTCTGAAAGAGAGAGGAACCAATGTTAGTACCATACTGCGAACATACTCCTATCTCAATCCTATCTGACCAGGTAACTTTCTCGTCTCTGAGATGTACCTCGGGCGAAACGGAAGAAGCCATGGAGACGTCGAGGCGGTTGATCAATCTTGCGAGCAGCGCATCGGCCTCCTCGCCTCCCTTAGAATCAGAAGCGACGTGCTCCTCGAGCCCCGCAAGTTCAACTTCAAGGTCGGGAGGGTTTGCGCTTCGGATATCACCGATCAGCTCTATGTTACCCTGAGCTTGGGCGAGATAAACGGCTCGGGAAAACGTCTCTTTGAGCGCCTCCGCGTCAGATCTGACCGTCTTAAGCAAAGAGACGTGCCGACTATCTGCCTCACTCTTTTAACCTCAGCCTCGAGGAGAGCGTCTTTGGTCTGCACTAGCTCCTGCAGCGATCTGACCTTGGCTTCGAAGGACTTAATCCTCTCCGCCATCTTAAGATTCCCGTCAGCCATCTTGATGGCGTTTTCCCTGTGGACCTCCGCTTCGCGTTGGATCTTGACGATCTCCTCTTTAGCCCGAGCCAATTCTTCGGCGTGGCCTCTCTCTGAAACCTCGTGAAGGCGTTTCAGGTTGTCAATCGCTTGTTGAAGCTCATCAAGAGCTGACCGATCAGAGCGAGCTCTAGCTTCATAGCCCGCCACTATGCCGTTGAAGGACTCCGCGAACTGAAACAAAAAATACACGTATGAGTCGATATACGAACACTGGCTTCATTTTTCCAAAGAAAGAAAACCCACCGAGAAGAGTTTAACGGCCGCTTCCCCGTAAATTTCGCTCTCCAGCAGAGTATCAGGGGGAGGGACACGAACCGTAGATGTACTGTTCGCTAGAAAGCTGGCCGCCTCGGCTCTTTGAAGAAGCTGAATTTGAGTGGGACCAGCAGACGGGCAGGAGGGTACGTCTTCTTTGGCTCTCTTTGAAGCCTTCTCCTTGAGCCCCACAGGCGCGGCTCTCTTTTTTCCTCCCACTTCAGAGGGCATATTCATCGCCGGCTCGCCAGCGGGTTCGGAAACCTTCTTCGTTTTCCGATTAAGAACCAGAGTTCCCGAATCCCTGGACGCATCCGAGCGACCTGGAGAGGGGGCTGCAGCGGAACCCTTTTTCTTCGAGGCCATGGCCTCTTTGGCGCGCTTCACGGCCTTTCCGAGATTTATAGGCCCCTCGCTTCGCGGAACCTTTTTTGGAGGGCTCGGCACCGTAGTCCGCTTGCCCTCGGCCTTGGATTTTGTGGCTGCAACTGTGGCCTTAGCGCGAGCCGCTTCCTCGGCGTTTGCGCGTTTTTCTTCGTCCCTCTTTTCTTGGAGCCTCTGCCTGATGGTTTTCTTCTCCATTTCCTCGTCTGAAGGCTCGGGGAGTTCGGGGATCTCTTCGTCCGAGCTATCTGAATCGTCAAAAGAATCGTAAGCTCGAGCTCTCGCGCTTTCTACTCGCTCCAAAGAGAAATGTTTCTCCCAGTTGGTTTTCCTCGTGCGAAAGTACTCTACGACCTTTGAAAAATCTCTGGGAAGACGGAATACGGCTCGTCGAACTGTAAAATAAACAGAAGGAGTTAGAAGCGATTCATGTAAACAAAAACGATGATTATTTTTCGGTTCGGCTACCGATTGGCTGCCAACTCTGCCTGACAAATTTCCTAGGAACGCTCCCAACGGTCGCCCCACATATTGGAACGAAGAAAAAGTAATTTTCCCAACCACTGTCTTTATTGGGAAAACCATCGATGATCCTCCGATTCTTCTTGCACGAGATGTAGTACCGAAGCGACTTCTTCGATCCGGCTCGAATTTCCAGAAGATTCTGAAGGTGATGGATCCCGATCGTGATGCCAGTTTCAAAACTACGAACGATGAGCCCGATCAGATGACGGAGACCTCGCGGCATGATCTGGCCAATGGCGAGCCCATACTTACTCAAATAGTGCAGGATCAGGCTCGGGATTGGAAACCAAAGGAAGCAGCCATATAAGAAGCTCTCGTAGAGCGTCAGGCACCCCGGAGGAGGATCATCGGCTCTTTGGTGGCTCGCCGGCAGAAGAAGTTCGACTCCTTCTGATATGTGGAAACACCGACGAAGTGTTTCCAAAGATGATCCGGTACAAAGCGTCGACCCAGGAGGATTTGGAACCCTCTTCGCGGTTCGCTTGTGTGTAATTTTCCTCGAGACCCGTTTTTTCGAGCCGACGCCGAAGGCACTAGATAAGAGATGATCAAGAGACGTGTCGTCCAGAAGGGTTCTTCTTGGAAATTGAGGAGGTCTGGGTTTAACCGGCCCGAGGATATCTCCGATCGCCCCTTCAGACATCATCTGTTCAATTTTGATCTCCTCATGATTATATACTGGATCAAGTGATATTCCAGGGCGAGCCGACTGATCCTCAACAAATTCCGCCTCGGCTCGCAGAAGGGCCAGCTCATTCCTTTCATCCAAGATCGGCTCGGATGCTCCATTCGAACCATCGCGATGAAGGATCGACGGCTCGCTCACCAATACATTAACTTCAGCGGTCTCAGCGACCCTAACGGATTGATCTCCCTTATCAGATCGCTCGGATGTTTTAACTACGTTCCGACCCTGCGGAGTATAGGAGTTATGAGATCCCACCGAATCGGATGGCTCGGAGGAAGAAGACGAACGACGAACCAAGATCTCGGAATCGTTCGAGTTATTGGAGCGATCCTCAGAATGATCAGCCCCGACCGAAGGAGTGCGACTACTTGAAGACATTTTGGGCTCGGAAGAAGATGAATCGGAAAGTTTGGAGATCGCTCGGAAAGTTCGAAGACGGCGATGCGAAACGATTCACACCGGCGGAGCAAACGAAGAACACTAATGAAATTTGAGGACAAGAAAAGAAAAATCTAGAGAGAGAGAGAGTTCTACCTTTTTCTTGATTTGGAGAGAGAGCGAGATGAGAAAAATGAGCCCCGGGTTCTAATATTTATAAAGTCTTGGCGCGTGGGCGCGTCGGTTCAGGAAGGCGAAACGGCATGACCTAATTCCCGCCCGATTTCTAGGGTTTCGCCGAACTCAGCGGGCCCCAAGACGCTTCGGATCCCTCAGCCGGTTAAAATAATGATTCTACGACATCGTTTAGAAGAAAGACGAGCCAGATTCTCTCGGAAAGACGAGCCGAATACGTCGACGGCCCGGTTCAAATGATAACATTTTTCTGATAAACTTATAGCTCGCCACTCTTATACATAAGACTAGCGAGCTGGGGGCAAATTGTTGGGGTCAGATTTCCCTCCATCACATTATCGTTCGAACCGGCGTGATCAAAGCGAGCCGGGCCGAACCGACTAAACCAGAAAATCGGGAAGAAACCTATCGACGGGCCGAGCCAACATCCAGCATAGCGATTCGAGCCGAGGCCCATCGAAGAAAGCCCATATTCGAAGCTTTCCGTAAACATAAGTCGGCGCGAGCAGAAATGGAAAGTTTCATAATGGAAAATTTACTTTAATCTTGTAAAGTCGGTTCCTATTCTCTTATAAATAGGAACCGATGTCAATTGTTTTCGGGATCACTTTTTACCCACAGCAAAGGCATACGCCATAAATAATACAGCTCGCATAACAGCTAATAATAAAAACCATCTTTGGCTCGTCTTCTTCGTATTTAATCAATAGAATTTCTCGGCTCTCTCTAAAAACGAACTAAACAATATTGCGCAAGTTTCGGCTCGCACAAAGACCCGCTGCTCGCCCATCGCGACCACGACCACGGCCACGACCACGGCCTGCATCCATCTCTCTGCACTTCCACCAAGTACAGAAAATGAGCAAAGTCAGCTCACAAACACAAAACACAACACACAATATCCAACTCACTTACCGCGGAAAACTGGAAGACCGAGAGGATGAGACTAGACCACTAACTGACTAACTCACATAATCAATTAAACACATAGTTCAATTCCCCTAATGCTAACAGTCCTAAAACCGTATACGCTCTGATACCAAAATGAAACAACCAAGCTTTTTTTTTTTTTTAAATAATTATCAATGCGGAAATTCTCGAAAGAAATCAATAATATTAAATCATAAATAATCCGTTCAACAAATAAACCAACAACCAATAACCAATAAAGAATAAGCAACCTAAACATCAGGTTTGCTACATTATTAAAATAAGACTAACACCCTAAAGTAATGAATTCCTTGCTAGCCACAACAAGATAGCCAAAATCAAATTCCTAGTCTCCTCATCCTCTTCTCTCGGTCTCTTTCCGCGGAAGAACATTGCTGTTACCTGCATCACATTGGAATAGAGATGTGTAAGTATTATCATAATTACTTAGTGAGTGGATCATCCTGCCTACAGGCCAAGTACGTCAAACACTAGACAATACATCAACAACAATTAACAACAAGAACAATAAACAACAACAACAACCTCCAAGTCAGGAAAAACCCACGTTTCCTGACACCCCAGGTCGGTGTCGACCGACACCACAATGGTGTCGATCGACGCCAGCCTTCTGACTGTCGATCAACACCCATCGAGTGTCGGTCGACACCAGCTCGACGACCAGACACCAGAAGCTACAAAACAGCGCATAGGAAAAGTACAAACTCGCAATCAAGGGTTTTCAACGCCCCAATACAATCCAAAACACGATTTCCAATAAGAACAATTCAATAACACAATACAATCTCAAAACCAAGGAATCTCTAGTGATAAACGGATCTACAGTCACGCACTCACCTTGAAAAGGATTAGAAGGAAGGAAAGGAGACGAAACAATGAAGAACAGCAACAGAACAAGCCTCAAAACTCAGAAATCGCCCAAGAAATCACCTCATTCTCTCTGAAAACTCTCTGCCTCGAAAAAGTGACTTCTCACGCGACCACGGGATTTTAAATCGCGACTTAGGGCTTCCAAACCCTCAACCGGAACAAAACCAGCAGACTTAAATCAAACCGGTCGATTTTCCAATAACCAGTGTCGATCGACACCCTTCCTTGGTGTCGGTCGACACCCATCGACCATACCAACTCAAACCACAATCAAACGCGCAATCGACTTAAACCGGAATCGAACCTGATAACCGGTGTCGATCGACACACCCCTTTGGTGTCGATCGACACTAGGTGCGCAAGAGCTTTTTTTACACATTTTATTTGAGATGATTGAACCTTAAACCGACTGTACAAAAATCAAACAAGAACATGTACAATCAATCCTCAATTCACACCTCAAAGAGCGTATGTAATCGACTCCCGAATCCCTAATGTCGCCCGATACCACTTCTAACACAACTTTCTGGTTCGCGGATGTTACAAGAGTATACGGTGGGTCTGAGGTTTTTGGACAGACTGCAGTTGAGGTTTTTGGACTTGACTCAGGGTGAGAGGTCTGTACGGGAGTACGATGCAGAGTTCTGCAGGTTGGTGATTCATTCTGGTGGTGAGCTGATTAGTGAGCGGGCTTTGATGTCGAGGTTTCTTCAGGGACTTCGGAGGAACATCAGGACTCAGTGCAGAGGTCGTATGTACCACACTAGAGCTGGTTTAGTGGAGTTGGCAGCTTCCATTGAGGAGGATTTGCGTGAGCCGGTGAGTTCGGCAGTTGTTCCAGCTGCGGTTACTTCTGCTACCCATCCTCGGGGCCAGCAGCAGCATCAGCAGCGTAGAGGTTACAGTTCTGGTTATGGCAGGGGTGACACGCCTGCGCAGGGCCAGAAGAGGAGAGCAGAGGAGATATCTGCTAGTAGCCAGAGTACAGGTGGTTGCTTTGGTTGTGGGAGTCTGGATCACAGAGTTGATACTTGCCCCAAGAGGGCGGGATCCAGAGAGACTTCGGTGTGCTTCTATTGCAGGGAGCCAGGGCACATCAAACCCATGTGTCCCAACTTACAGCAGAGGGCAGTGGCAGCAGCGATTCAGCCGTTGGCTATTCAGTCGGCAGCTCAGGTTGCAGCGTTGCAGTCAGGTGGAGCGCCGCGGGTTTATACTCCGGGAGAGGTGAGCCAGACCAGCCAGTCAGGCCAGATCACAGGTAAAATCTTTGACTCAAACATGTAAATTCCTTAAGGTAGAATTTTTGGGTGTTGTCTGTTTCTGTTATTTTACTGTGATAGAGTTGGAGGTTCTCAACACTTGTGGAATTGTGTAGGGACCTTGTTAGTTGGTGGATTTGAGTCTCACGTGTTGTTTGACTCGGGAGCATCTAATTACTTCATTACTCCGGAGAGAGCTGAGAGTAGTGGTATTCGGAGTAGCAATGGCGAGGCTTCAGGCTTTGTCAAGGTGGCCGGTGGTGGTTTTCTGGCTACTTCGGGCAGAGCTAGAGCAGTTGATGTGCGGATTGCGGGGCAGTCTATGCCAGCGGATTTAGTCATCAGTCCAGTGGAGCTGTATGACGTGATTTATTGGATGGACTGGTTATCTTCTTACCGAGTTCATCTGGATTGCTACAGAGGTAGAGTTGTGTTTGAGCGGGATGCAGGGAGGTTGGTTTATCAGGGAGTGAGACCGACTTCAGGGAGTATAGTGATCTCAGCTATTCAGGCAGAGCAAATGTTAGAGCGGGGCTGCGAAGCCTATTTGGCGACGATTACTATGACAGAGTCCAGTGGTGAGGTGGTTCTGCAGGATATTCAGATTGGTCGGGATTTTGAGGATGTATTTCGGTCGCTGAAGGGATTGCCACCATCTCGGTCAGATCCTTTCACGATTGATTTAGAGCCCGAGACATCTCTGATATCGAAGACACCTTACAGGATGGCTCCAGCAGAGATGGCAGAGCTGAAGAAGTAGCTAGAGGACCTTTTGAGTAAAGGGTTCATCAGACCGAGTGTTTCGCCGTGGGGAGCACCAGTGTTGTTTGTGAAGAAGAAGGATGGCAGTTTTCGGTTGTGCAATGATTACCGGGGACATAACCGAGTCACAGTGAAGAACAGGTACCCACTTCCGAGGATTGATGAGTTGTTGGATCAGTTGAGAGGGGCTACTTGGTTCTCCAAGATTGACTTGGCATCGGGTTATCATCAGATTCCGATAGATGAGGCAGATGTCCGGAAGACAGCCTTTCGGACGAGGTATGGGCATTTCGAGTTTGTGGTCATGCCTTTTGGTTTGACTAATGCGCCGGCAGCTTTTATGAGATTGATGAACGACGTGTTCAGGGAGTTTCTGGATGTGTTTGTCATCATTTTCATAGATGATATTTTGGTGTATTCGAGGAGTCCAGAGGAGCATGCGACACATTTGAGGCTTGTTTTGGAGAAGCTTCGGGAGCAAAAGCTTTTTGCTAAGTTGAGCAAGTGCAGCTTTTGGCAGAGAGAGATGGGTTTTCTCGGCCACATTGTTTCTGCAGAGGGAGTTTCTGTGGATCCGGCTAAGATTGAGGCCATCAGAGATTGGCCTAGACCGAGTAGTGCTACCGAGATCAGGAGTTTTCTTGGTTTAACAGGCTACTACAGGAGGTTCGTCAAGGGTTTTGCGAGTATGTCTCAGCCGATGACGAGTTTGACTGGCAAGGATGTGCCGTTTGTGTGGTCGCATGAGTGCGAGGAGAGCTTTAGGAAGCTCAAGGAGATGTTGACTAGTACACCAGTTTTGGCATTACCCGATCCGGGGAAGCCTTATGTAGTGTACACAGATGCTTCAGGTGTTGGGCTTGGTTGTGTTTTGATGCAGGAGGGCAGAGTCATTGCCTATGCTTCGAGGCAGTTGCAGGACAGTGAGCGCAACCGTCCTACACATGATCTTGAGTTGGGAGCAGTGGTTTTTTCACTCAATATTTGGAGGTCTTATCTTTATGGAGGTAGAGTGCAGATCTTTACAGATCACAAGAGTCTACAACATATCTTTACTCAGCCTTTGCTGAATGCGAGGCAGACGCGTTGGGTGGAGTTTCTGGCAGACTATGACCTGGATATTGTTTATCATCCAGGCAAGGCCAACTTGGTGGCAGATGCTTTGAGTCGACCGAGGGTTGATTCAGATAGAGAGCGTGGTGTTGAGGTTTTGGTCAGCGAGATTAGTACATTGCGGCTATGTGCTATTTCAGAGGAGCCTTTGGGTTTGGAGGCAGCTGATCAGGCAGATTTACTCAGTACGATCAGAGTGGCTCAGCAGAGTGATCAGGGTTTGATCGATGCTTCGCAGGTGTCTGGTTCTGAGTATCAGGTCTCTTCGAATGGGACTATCTTGGTTCGTGGGCGAGTTTGTGTGCCCAAGGATGTGGAGTTGAGGCAGGAGGTTTTGAGAGAGGCTCATTCGAGGAAATTTTCGATTCATCCGGGTGCGACCAAGATGTACCGTGACCTCAAACGGTATTATCATTGGGTTGTGATGAAGAGAGATGTGGCAGATTGGGTTGCGAGGTGCAACCCTTGTTCTTTGGTCAAGGCAGAGCATCAGGTGCCTAGTGGTCTTTTGCAGAGTTTGCCCATTCCAGAGTGGAAGTGGGATATGATCACTATGGATTTTGTTGTGGGATTGCCTATCTCACTGACTTTTGATGCTATTTGGGTCATTGTGGATCGCTTGACCAAGTCAGCACATTTCTTGGCCATCAAAAAGACAGATGGAGCGGCTGTTTTGGCAAGAAAGTTTGTGCGAGAGATTGTGAGGCTGCATGGAGTGCCAGCCAGTATTGTGTCGGATAGAGATCCGAGGTTTGCTTCAGAGTTTTGGAGGGCATTTCAGACTGAGATGGGCACTAAGGTGCATATGAGTACAGCGTATCATCCGCAGACAGATGGGCAGTCAGAGAGGACTATTCAGACTTTGGAGGATCTGCTTAGGATGTGTGTGCTAGATTGGGGTGGCCATTGGGCTGATCATCTGTGTTTGGCAGAGTTTGCCTATAACAACAGTTTTCAGTATAGTATTGGCATGGCTCCTTATGAGGCTTTGTATGGAAGACCATGCAGGACACCGTTATGCTGGACCCAAGTGGGGGAGCGCAGCATGTTTGGAGCTACTTTTGTTCAGGAGACGACGGAGAAGATCCGTGTCTTGAGGTTGAACATGAAGGAGGCACATGATAGACAGAGGAGTTATGCAGATAGGCGGCGACGTGAGCTTGAGTTTCAGGTGGGAGATAGAGTTTATCTCAAGATGGCTATGTTGAGGGGCCCTAACAGGTCCATAGCAGAGAACAAGCTCAGTCCGCGTTTTATGGGTCTGTTTCCAGTGGTGGAGCGAGTTGGGCCAGTGGCTTATCGGTTGGAGTTGCCACCGATTATGAGCGCCTTTCATAAGGTGTTTCATGTTTCTATGTTGAGGAGGTGTTTGCATCCTTCAGAGGAGTTAGTGGCAGAGATTCCAGAGGATCTTCAGCCAGATATGACAGTTCTGGCTGTTCCTGTGAGGATTCTTGAGAGGAGAGTCAAGGTTCTGCGGAACAAGAGAGTGCCATTGTTGAGAGTCTTGTGGGACTGTAGTGTCACACAGGAGCAGACTTGGGAGCCAGAGGCAAAGATGAAGCTGAAGTTCAAAAAGTGGTTCGACAAGCAGGCTGTGGAGTGAGCTTCTTCATCTTTGTGGTTCTAGTCTTGTTTTTGGTTTTGTTGTTGTTGGTTTTGGATTTATGTATTTTCGTTTTCGTTGTACGATATACATTTTTGAAGTTATATGAGATGGAGTTTTGCCTCATATTTTTGGTTTCGCGTTTTGGATGTTACAAGTTTCTTTGGCCGGTGGGTTCATTGAAAGTTTTTGGTCATATGTTGATACGCGTTTCAGTGTTATTACTCGTTTTATCTAGAGGCGGTGGGCCTTTAGAGTAGACGGTGGGTCTACTTTTGTTGGGACGGTGGGTGCCCGGCAGACTTATATTGGGGGTCGCTACCTCGGTATGAGTTATTTTCGTGACGGTGGGTCACGGTTTGGATACTGTGGCAGTGGGCCGCAGTATAGATATTGTGGCGGTGGGCCGCAATATAGATGTTGTGACGGTGGGTTGCAGCATAGATATCGTGACGGTGGGGTACGGTATAAAGAGTAATAATATCTTGAAACATGCGTATAACATAGGACTGAAAATGTGAGTTTTTGAGGTCTTGGAGAGACGTTTGTGTTGGGATTCGAGGACGAATCCAGTTTAGTGGGGGAGAATTGTAACATCCGCGAACCAGAAACTTGTGTTAGAGTTGGTATCGGACGACATTAGGGATTCGGGAGTCGATTACATACGCTCTTTGAGGTGCGAATCGAGGATTGACTGTACATGTTCTTGTTTGATTGTTGTACAGTTGGTTTAAGGTTCATTTGTCTCGAAGAAAAGGTGTAAAAAGCTCCTAAATGCTTAGTGTCGATCGACACCGAAGGGGTGTGTCGATCGACACCGGTTATCGTGAGCGATTCCGGGTTTAGTCGATCGAATTGAAGATGGTTTGGTTTTGGTCGATGGGTGTCGACAGACACCAAGGAAGGGTGTCGATCGACACCGGTTATTGGAAAATCGACCGGTTTGATTCAAGTCGGCTGGTTTTGGGCCGGTTTGGGCGAGGGAAGCCCTAGGCTCGCGATTAAAAGCTGTAGCCGCGTGGTAAAAGTGATTTTTCGAGTTTTTCACTTTCAGAGCAAGAGGGAGGCGATTTTGGGAGAGAAATATGAGTTTCTGGGTTGAGTCTGTTGTTGTTCTTCGTTGTTTCATCTCCTTCCTTCCTTTCAATCCGTTTCAAGGTGAGTGCGTGACTGTAGGTCCGTTAATCGTTAGAGATTGTTTGATTTCGAGTTTGGATTGTGTTCTTGAGTTGTTTATACTGGAAATCGTGTTTTGGATGTATTGGGGCGATGAAAACCCTTTGATTGTGTGTTTTTTCGATTTTCTATGCGATTTTCGTAGCTCCTGGTGTCTGGGCGTCGAGCTGGTGTCGGCCGACACTCGATGGGTGTCGATCGACACTCAGGAGGCTGGCGTCGATCGACACCATAGAGGTGTTGGTCGACACCGACCTGAGTGTTAGGAAACGTGGATGTTTCCTGACAGGGAGTTGATGTTGTTGTTGAGCTTTGTTATTGTTGTTGATGATTGTTGATGTATTGTCTAGTGTCTGACGTACTTGGCCTGTAGGCAGGATGATCCACTCACTAAGTATTTATGATAATACTTACGCATCTCTATTCCAATGTGATGCAGGTAACAACAATGTTCTTCCGCGGAAAGAGACCGAGAGAAGAGGATGATGAGATTATGAATTTGATATTGGCTCTTTTGTTGTGGTTGACGAGGAATTCCTGATTCTAGGGTGTTAGTCTTTATTTTAATAATGTAGCAAACCTGGTGTTTAGGTTGCTTATTCTTTATTGGTTTTCATTGGTTATTGGTTATTTGTTGAACGGTTATTTATGATTTAATATTATTGATTTCTTTCGAGAATTTCCGCATTGACAATATTTAAAAAAAAATAATAATAAATAAAAGCTTGGTTGTTTCAACTTTTGTTGGGACGGTGGGTGCCCGGTAGAGCTGTCAAGCGGGTCGGATCCGCGGATCCTGACCCGCCCCGCCGCGGGTTCAAGTCTTTTTTACCCATAAAAAAAAACACCTGCTTGACCCGCATATAATATATAGGTTATCCGCATCCGCCCCGCATTAATCAAGCGGGTCTGGCGGGTAACCCGCCACCCGCAATATTATAATTAAAAAAAAAAAAATTATATATATACATATATTTAACAAAATAAAATGTTATTAAAAATATTTTCTTTGATAAACCATAAATATATATAAAAAATTATGAATTTGAAAGAAACTATTAACTAATTTATAAATATTACTAATAATATTCAAATTTTTGATAAAAATTGTTAGATAAATATTAATTTTTCTTAATTTTAAAGTTAAATTTAGATTTTTTTTTTTTTTTTTTTTTTTTTTGCGGGTAACCCGCCAACCCGCGAGATATAATATTTATATCCGCACCTGTAACACCCCCGACACGTGCTAGACATAGCCCGCGACGATCGATGCCACAGTATGTCGAAATACCATCGACGATCCATCCTCAAGGCAACACACAAAGTAAAGCCGAGGTCAGTCCGTCTTTGATACCCGACCCTCTCGACAAGAACCTAAGGCTTGCCAACCCGTATTCAGGCCAAGAGTTATGTTAGTCCGGACAAGACTAGTATCATTTAAACCAAGTATTTAGCATACTCAAAACATACTTTTATATATAACATAAACATTGTTTTACAAAATTGAAAACCGTAGATTACATCCCGGGTTCAGCGAATATAAAACAAACGTCGAAAAGAAAACAACGGAAATCTTACAGCTTTACAAAATACACCGTAATCTACTCCGGCCTTCCACGTCCAAGTTCCACACCACTTCTAGGGTTACCTGAAACAAATAGAGTCATCATAAGTAATCTAGGATTACTTAGTGAGCTCGGAAACCCTCTACAATACAACAACAAATATCATCCCCAACCCAAACCCCATTCAATACACAATCAAAGCAATGCACAAGCGGAAGCTTGAATCAAATAACATTAAACACACTAGAGACAATGCCGTAGCAAAGCTCTCTAGCTCACACCATAGACCAATACAACCGTATTGTCTATCACCACGCTCTTCAACCTGCCAAGACAAAAGACAAGGATAACTCTCACAAGTTATCCTAACAACACAAGAGATTACTCATCCCGAGTAACTCCAAGATCACAACACACTAGTGATCTAACACTAGAGAGGTTCTTCCCATAAGAACACTCTCTACACACACACACAACACTATCGAGCCACCGCTCGACCTAGAGGTTTCTATCACACAAGAAACACTCTACACACACCACACACACTATCGAGCCACCGCTCGACCTAGAGGCCTCTATGGTACACCACGGTTTCCGAAGACCTGCACACCCGCACCTAGCAAACACAAAGTCACACTAGGCCTGAACAGCAATCGGGAGTTAACCGCGTTAACCCAAGTCAACCGGTTAACCCGGACTAATCCCACCACACCACGGGCAGCCGATTAGCCCACCTAGCCACTTCCGCTAGCCGTAAGTGCAACTAGGCATTTCAAAACACACCGTCGTGTGTACTCAGCCATGGGCGCTACCCAAGTACTATCTCTGAGTCATCCTTCAGGACCATCCAAGAGGGTTTCTCAGTGAACGTCCGTCAGGGCAGCGAGAACACCTTGTGTACCCCTAAGATCATGCCCATCACGAGTACATGATCCTAGCTCCTAAACTCACACACAAAAGAAACGTAAGTACGTGACCTGCCCTCGTGGCACTCACCTTACGTCCTTCCCGGCATAGTGTGACATAACTACATGTTATTCACCACTAGCCCTTGGTGCAACATTCATTGTTCGCCATCCTACACTGAACATCGTGGGGTCTAAGTCCTTACTCAGCCTCCTTTATGCATCCATGAGTACAGGGTGCTGTCAAAGACATACACTCTACACGCCCCCTTGGTCTGCATAAGGTTTAGCCTTTCCCGGCACCCACCACCACATGTTCGACACAGTATGTGGCATAACTACTTGTTATCCACCATACTTGTACTCAGTAGCGATGCAACACATGATATGTCCACCGAACCATTTTCAAAAGAACTCAACACACTGAACACATCACATATGTTAGTCTTAAGAAAATACATAATTATTCAACAAAGATACTTGAATAATAATGTCACAACCTCAGAGCATCAATATGCAATAGGTTAAACAGAAACCGCTCTAAGTGTTCTTCATCTCTGCACTAAAACCATTAGTTCATGACAACACTTAGGCGTTTCTCCCCTTCCCTACATCACAACATGTTAATCACACAACATGCAATCAATCACAAGGAACAACAACCCATGTTTTCCTTGGATCCGAACATGCATGCAAACACATCGGTTTAACCGAAGTTAAAACCGCACAACCACACAAAGTATAACGTTAGCCTCCTTGCTTAACGTATATACTTCCTGCAACCACAAAGTTAGTATAACACATACTAACAATCACCACACAATATGCATGCACCTAATCAAAAGAAACCTACAAGTTTCTACTTGATTCTACATGCATCACACACACATAGCTACTCTCGAGCTATCATCGAAAACTCACCAAAACCGCTTGATGAACAGCCTAGCCTTCACCACTAGCTACGCCTCACACCACCAAGCTATTCTCACTCTTAAGCTTTCTCTCCAAAACTTCTCTACTCTCACTCACACTTAAAGAAAAGATTTCACACTCTTTTCTCTCTTAACTCTCTCTTTCTCGGTTTTTATGCAAGGGAGTAACACAAGGAATGGTAAATGGAAGCTAATAAGGCTGAGGTCTCTTATTTATAGGCCAGTGAGGGAGGATGACGGTCCAATCCCGTCCAGACACTTTCACGAACAAATGGCAAGATTTCCTTCACATGCGGAGGAGGAAGCCTTAAACCGGCGACACCTCGTGCTGGCCTAAGGGCTAGCTTCCTCCATGCTCACTCACACGCCAACACCTCAAGCAAATAGCTTCAAGGAGTCACACTCCTAGCTCCAAGGAGTCACACTCCTAGCTTTAAGGAGTCACTCTCCTTCACATGCAGAGATACATGCTTTCAGCTGGCAACACCTCGTGCTGGCCTAGGCGCTAGCTTCCTCCAAGGTTGCCACACACTTGGACTAGGTCGCCATGCACACTCTCATGCTGACACTTCCAGGAAGTAGCTTCAACAAGTCAGCAAGTAGCTTTAAGGAGTCACACACCTAAGAAACTCTCTTGGTGTGACATGTGTCCTCATTTAATTTTCAACCAATCATAGAGTAGCATGTGTATTTCAACACATGTGGGGATAGGTTTCCCCAACCAATCCGTCCCACTTCTCCATCCGGACCATGATCGCGTCCCATACTTCGTCCGTACCGCGATCACATCCCGCACTCCATCCGTACCGCACTCGGGTACATCCAATGTTCGTCCCGCGGCCAAAAATTTTTATCCGCGGCCATCCTTGCGTGCTGACCTTCCCATGACCATTTCTCACCTTGGTCACGTCCCTATCACTTCACTTGATAGTCGGCCATCCTCAGTTCCTCCTAGTCGTTACCCGATCATCGATATAAGCTTCCCACCCTTTGGCATAGCCATCAGGCGGTAAAACTGATATCTCAAGATCCGTTCGTCCAAATCAACTTCTGTCTCGACCAGATGGTTTGTTTTGGGGTCTTCTTGTTGTCCCCAAGTTTTCATCCCATTAGGACCACGTTTGGTCAGTCTTCTCTTCTTCCCACTCGATCGAGCTCTTGTCCGTCTTTACCCGGATCGACCGTTCCGTCCCGTAACGGTTTCTCCTGTTCTCTCTTCAATTCTACTCGTTCATTTTCGAATGTTCTTCGACCGAAACACTCCATATGATCTCTGGATCCTCTCCAATGTGATCTTCAGCCAGAATCTCTTATCTCACATCAGGGTTACTACATTCACCCCCACTTATAAGAATTCGTCCCCGAATTCTACACCAAAGCCTTCCATGATCGCCATAGAAAACTCTTTACCACCATTTGTACATCTTCTGTAGGCTTTTCATGATACCACCTTCTAGGTATCCTTTGTGGTCACCACTGTCTGTGTACCACCATTCGGTCCGTACACCGATTCTTGACTCCATATCTTGTCGTTGTAACCTCCTTGTTACAAGCATCTTCCTTCTCACCTTTTTTTTCCCTTCTTCTCCACTTATGCTTGTGCTTTAGTATCAAGGTCTCATACCACCGTATACCAGCCTTGACACAAGCATTCTCCTTCGCACCTTGATCACATATCAACATCTTGATATGGTCATACCTTGCAGCACTTTTCTCCAAGAGCCTGCACACTCTAATGATCTAATCGAGTTCCATTTCGATTCTTGATCATCCTCCTCTGCCTTACACAAGTTTTGAGTTTGTGTCTCACAGACGCCCTCCTTTCCGATTGATCTTTCCATAGATCTCCATTGATTGACCTCGGTGTCAAACCAATATCCTCCATTCATGGATCTCTTCAAGATCCGTATTGATCGACAATCCTGTCCAAATCAATACCCACACTCGCCCGGTCTCTCCTAGACCCATATTGGTAGACTTCCTTGTCTGAACCAATATCTCCTCGTCGCTCACAACTCACCTCACTGCCTTCCTCACTGCCTTGCTTCCCATTCCAAGGTCTACTTAAAGGTTAGGTTTTTCCTAACACTTCCAGCAAACCCAATCGAGTGACTACAGGATTTCCTTCTCCTCAGTCCAACTCGACACACACACCGCACTTCACACAGACAAGGGTTCTATGGACTCTCCTCAGTCCTTCTAACCCTGAACCTAACGTTTCTCTTCCACAGAAACGCTACTACACCCTACCGAGAGAAACATCCTACGATGTGTCCAAAGATCTCCTCGATCTTTACTCTATCACACTACAGGACCATGGATTTCACCACACCATGTCCTGCTCACACAGCAAGGAAAAGAACCATAGCGTTCATCACACTATGTTCTTGACCAAGCACACTCAAACCGATCCATAGCTTTCGCCATGATCGCACACACAAACAGGTCCATAGCTTTCACCACGCTATGACCTCACACACACACAGGCATGGAACCATAGATTTCACCACACTATGATCCACCCTACACCCCGATTGCTATTATGCTAAACTACCATGCAAGCAATCAACAGAGAGAACTATAGCTTTCACCACACTATATTCTACTCTACTCAGAGATTGAAATTACGCTATCACACACAAGCAATCAATCTCACACAACGAGGTAAAGTTAAAACCCACACATACCTCGTTCTCTGGTTTATGGTTGGGGTTTCACGCTTAACCAGAGTTTCTACCACGCCTTCCTGAAGGCCTTCGTGCACTGGTTGAAGATAAGGACGATGGAGATGGCGTTGGGGTCCCAGGGCAGGATGTCGCATAGTGTCCTCGCATTCCGCATGAGTAACACGTTATTTGGTTCCTCCTCAAAGGCCTACCTTGCCTTTCATTCGGACAGGCATGAGTGTAATGCCCATGTCCTCCACACACATGACAGGGCATTGATGCCCTTTCCGGAACCGGAACTCTCTTTCTCGCTTGAGATCGGAAACGAAGTCTTCCCGCGGGCCTTCTTCCCGAGGAACTTCCCATTTCCCAGACTGCTGGAGTCTCACTCACAGCTACCGCCTCCTCACGGTTCATATCTTCCTTCTCATCATCGTCATGATGTTCCACCTCAACTTGGTTTGTATCCTCACCATCTTGGTTTGGATTCTCTTCCACCACTTGGCTTCCCACCTCAACGTGGTTCACCGTCTCAACTTGGTTCGGGTTCTCTACCGGAACTCGCTCTTCCACCACTTCATTATTTGGGTCTATTGCCGGAACTTCTTGGTTTCCCGGCTCTCCTCCGACTTGAATTCCAAAGAACGTAGCAAGGTTTGCTATGGCCGGTAGCATCCCTTCACTAGTTCCATCTTCTCTCGTCAGTTGTGGACCGATCGGACCTCCATGCTGAGCGTCACGATCCCAATCTTTCCAAAAGTCAGCCATGGTTGCTTCTGGATCAAAGTATGCTAATGGCCTCCCATCGTATGGAACTGCCTCCTCGAAGGAACTTTGGGTCACCACGTTTGATTCCCCTTGAATCGTCTGGTTCCCTTCGTAGTTTGGACTGTACACCGGACTTGGTATGGCAAAGGGTTGCCCATACAAGTCTAACATCTCCTCACTCGGCATGTACGGATGCACTCCATATCCCGGAACATAGACATGAGGCATTGGTATCTCCGGCAACACCTGTTGCGGGCTCCCTTCATCCCATGGACTTGTCGAAGTATCATCGGAAGAAATCTCGATGATCTCTGTAGACGGCACTAGGATCTCCACATCCTCGTACTTCGTCGGTATGGCCACCATATCAACTTGGTAGACCGCTTCCGTAGCTCCATATGGTGATGGCACGTCTGCCTCCACACCTCCTCCAATATCCAAACTCGAGAAATGATTCGACTCCATACAGACAGTCGAACCAAAGCTCACCTCACTCGGATCCGTCTCTACTGACGTGTCCGAGTCTCCCACCATCACATACTCTGAACCGTTCGTTCCCTCACTAGAATCATCATCGCTCGAACTCGAGCCACTCGATGAGGATATCACTACAACTTCACTGGTGCAAACCTCACTATCATCTGATCCTCCCTGACCCCATCTCCTTATCCAATCTCCCATCCTGTGTCCCATCTTACAACCTGCACAACTGCACCACCATCCACAACAAATTGGGTAAGGTCCTATCTTACTAACTAAGCTTAGACGTACCGGATTCCTAATGGTGTATTCTGCGACACGTTTCGACTCGATAAAACATTGAAAGCATTTTGAAAACTCTCGGTTTTATGAGCACGATCATGAACCATGCTCTGATACCACCTTCTACTGTAACACCCCCGACACGTGCTAGACATAGCCCGCGACGATCGATGCCACAGTATGTCGAAATACCATCGACGATCCATCCTCAAGGCAACACACAAAGTAAAGCCGAGGTCAGTCCGTCTTTGATACCCGACCCTCTCGACAAGAACCTAAGGCTTGCCAACCCGTATTCAGGCCAAGAGTTATGTTAGTCCGGACAAGACTAATATCATTTAAACCAAGTATTTAGCATACTCAAAACATACTTTTATATATAACATAAACATTGTTTTACAAAATTGAAAACCGTAGATTACATCCCGGGTTCAGCGAATATAAAACAAACGTCGAAAAGAAAACAACGGAAATCTTACAGCTTTACAAAATACACCGTAATCTACTCCGGCCTTCCACGTCCAAGTTCCACACCACTTCTAGGGTTACCTGAAACAAATAGAGTCATCATAAGTAATCTAGGATTACTTAGTGAGCTCGGAAACCCTCTACAATACAACAACAAATATCATCCCCAACCCAAACCCCATTCAATACACAATCAAAGCAATGCACAAGCGGAAGCTTGAATCAAATAACATTAAACACACTAGAGACAATGCCGTAGCAAAGCTCTCTAGCTCACGCCATAGACCAATACAACCGTATTGTCTATCACCACGCTCTTCAACCTGCCAAGACAAAAGACAAGGATAACTCTCACAAGTTATCCTAACAACACAAGAGATTACTCATCCCGAGTAACTCCAAGATCACAACACACTAGTGATCTAACACTAGAGAGGTTCTTCCCATAAGAACAC
Organism: Erythrophleum ivorense; assembly: GCA_026724425.1. Taxonomy (NCBI): domain Eukaryota; kingdom Viridiplantae; phylum Streptophyta; class Magnoliopsida; order Fabales; family Fabaceae; genus Erythrophleum; species Erythrophleum ivorense. The sequence continues at coordinate 694,525 of JAIUCV010000354.1, forward strand.
TCTCTACACACACACACAACACTATCGAGCCACCGCTCGACCTAGAGGTTTCTATCACACAAGAAACACTCTACACACACCACACACACTATCGAGCCACCGCTCGACCTAGAGGCCTCTATGGTACACCACGGTTTCCGAAGACCTGCACACCCGCACCTAGCAAACACAAAGTCACACTAGGCCTGAACAGCAATCGGGAGTTAACCGCGTTAACCCAAGTCAACCGGTTAACCCGGACTAATCCCACCACACCACGGGCAGCCGATTAGCCCACCTAGCCACTTCCGCTAGCCGTAAGTGCAACTAGGCATTTCAAAACACACTGTCGTGTGTACTCAGCCATGGGCGCTACCCAAGTACTATCTCTGAGTCATCCTTCAGGACCATCCAAGAGGGTTTCTCAGTGAACGTCCGTCAGGGCAGCGAGAACACCGTGTGTACCCCTAAGATCATGCCCATCACGAGTACATGATCCTAGCTCCTAAACTCACACACAAAAGAAACATAAGTACGTGACCTGCCCTCGTGGCATTCACCTTACGTCCTTCCCGGCATAATGTGACATAACTACATGTTATTCACCACTAGCCCTTGGTGCAACATTCATTGTTCGCCATCCTACACTGAACATCGTGGGGTCTAAGTCCTTACTCAGCCTCCTTTATGCATCCATGAGTACAGGGTGCTGTCAAAGACATACACTCTACACGCCCCCTTGGTCTGCATAAGGTTTAGCCTTTCCCGGCACCCATCACCACATGTTCGACACAGTATGTGGCATAACTACTTGTTATCCACCATACTTGTACTCAGTAGCGATGCAACACATGATATGTCCACCGAACCATTTTCAAAAGAACTCAACACACTGAACACATCACATATGTTAGTCTTAAGAAAATACATAATTATTCAACAAAGATACTTGAATAATAATGTCACAACCTCAGAGCATCAATATGCAATAGGTTAAACAGAAACCGCTCTAAGTGTTCTTCATCCCTGCACTAAAACCATTAGTTCATGACAACACTTAGGCGTTTCTCCCCTTCCCTACATCACAACATGTTAATCACACAACATGCAATCAATCACAAGGAACAACAACCCATGTTTTCCTTGGATCCGAACATGCATGCAAACACATCGGTTTAACCGAAGTTAAAACCGCACAACCACACAAAGTATAACGTTAGCCTCCTTGCTTAACGTATATACTTCCTGCAACCACAAAGTTAGTATAACACATACTAACAATCACCACACAATATGCATGCACCTAATCAAAAGAAACCTACAAGTTTCTACTTGATTCTACATGCATCATACACACATAGCTACTCTCGAGCTATCATCGAAAACTCACCAAAACCGCTTGATGAACAGCCTAGCCTTCACCACTAGCTACGCCTCACACCACCAAGCTATTCTCACTCTTAAGCTTTCTCTCCAAAACTTCTCTACTCTCACTCACACTTAAAGAAAAGATTTCACACTCTTTTCTCTCTTAACTCTCTCTTTCTCGGTTTTTATGCAAGGGAGTAACACAAGGAATGGTAAATGGAAGCTAATAAGGCTGAGGTCTCTTATTTATAGGCCAGTGAGGGAGGATGACGGTCCAATCCCGTCCAGACACTTTCACGAACAAATGGCGAGATTTCCTTCACATGCGGAGGAGGAAGCCTTAAACCGGCGACACCTCGTGCTGGCCTAAGGGCTAGCTTCCTCCATGCTCACTCACACGCCAACACCTCAAGCAAATAGCTTCAAGGAGTCACACTCCTAGCTCCAAGGAGTCACACTCCTAGCTTTAAGGAGTCACTCTCCTTCACATGCAGAGATACATGCTTTCAGCTGGCAACACCTCGTGCTGGCCTAGGCGCTAGCTTCCTCCAAGGTTGCCACACACTTGGACTAGGTCGCCATGCACACTCTCATGCTGACACTTCCAGGAAGTAGCTTCAACAAGTCAGCAAGTAGCTTTAAGGAGTCACACACCTAAGAAACTCTCTTGGTGTGACATGTGTCCTCATTTAATTTTCAACCAATCATAGAGTAGCATGTGTATTTCAACACATGTGGGGATAGGTTTCCCCAACCAATCCGTCCCACTTCTCCATCCGGACCATGATCGCGTCCCATACTTCGTCCGTACTGCGATCACATCCCGCACTCTATCCGTACCGCACTCGGGTACATCCAATGTTCGTCCCGCGGCCAAAAATTTTTATCCGCGGCCATCCTTGCGTGCTGACCTTCCCATGACCATTTCTCACCTTGGTCACGTCCCTATCACTTCACTTGATAGTCGGCCATCCTCAGTTCCTCCTAGTCGTTACCCGATCATCGATATAAGCTTTCCACCCTTCGGCATAGCCATCAGGCGGTAAAACTCATATCTCAAGATCCGTTCGTCCAAATCAACTTCTGTCTCGACCAGATGGTTTGTTTTGGGGTCTTCTTGTTGTCCCCAAGTTTTCATCCCATTCGGACCACGTTTGGTCAGTCGGCTCTTCTTACCACTCGATCGAGCTCTTGTCCGTCTTTACCCGGATCGACCGTTCCGTCCCGTAACGGTTTCTCCTGTTCTCTCTTCAATTCTACTCGTTCATTTTCGAATGTTCTTCGACCGAAACACTCCATATGATCTCTGGATCCTCTCCAATGTGATCTTCAGCCAGAATCTCTTATCTCACATCAGGGTTACTACAGCACCCGCCCCGCATTTTTTATTTACCCGCCCCGCATGACCCGCTTCATTTATTTTTGAATTTTTTTTTACCCGCACCCGCCCCGCGGCGGGTCAAACGGGGCGGGACCCGCGGGTTGGGTCCCAAATTGACAGGCCTAGTGCCCGGTAGACTTATTTTGGGGGTCGCTACCTCAGTATGAGTGGTTTTCGTGATGGTGGGTCACGGTTTGGATATTGTGACGGTGGGTCGCAGTATAGAAGTTGCACATAACCCAGACTCTCTTCATTTAGCAAACCAGATTCTCCACTCTTTGTCAAAGCAATCTGAAGGTTATCTGTAAGAGCTAACTCTTCCAGCAACTCATCAGCGAGCTGATCCATTTCCTCTATGTAGAAGATCTGACCCTCAATCGTTGGTTTCCTCATGGCGTCTTTAATGTCGAATTTCATGGTGAAATCCTTACCAAGATTCAGGTCGATCTTCCCCTTTCTGACATCAATCACTGCACCAGCCGTGGCTAAGAAAGGTCTGCCCAGAATTAACGGATCTTTCGGTTCTTCGTCCATCTCGAGCACTATGAAGTCCGTCGGTACCTATACATTGCCTATCCTGATAGGTAAGTCTTCTAACAGCCCAGTTGGTAACCTCACCGATCTGTCTGCTAGAACCAGAGAAATTTTGCACGGTTTGAACTTACCAAATCCCAGCCTCTTAGCAACAGAAAGTGGCATCAGGCTAACTGACGCTCCAAGATCACACAAACAGTTGTTAAAAGCCAGGGGTCCCAATGAACATGTAGGGTGAAGCTACCAGGATCTCCAAGTTTCTCTTGTATCACCTTTCTCTGTATAATGGCACTACACTCATGTGATAAGACCACCATCCCCGGTAGCTCCTTGGTTCTTTCCATTACCGCATCCTTCAGAAATTTCTGATAGGGAGGTACTAGCATGAAGGCATCAATGATAGGCATTCGCACCTCTATCTCCTTCATTTGCTTGTCGAACAGCGCTTTATACTTCTCAATTAGCTGCTTCTTGAACCTGCCTGGGAAAGGAAGTGGCGGTTTGTAAGGAGGTGGGACAAACAGTGTCTCTTTCCTCCCGGTTTCTACTGGCTTGATGGGGTTCGTCTGACCAACTCGACCACGTGGCATATCTGCACGTCGAGTCTGCTCGTCGAGTTCATCTTCTGGGCGAGTTTCCTTAGTCAAGTCTTCAATGTAATCCTCCCCTTCTTGACACGCAATGTCCTCATTGACTGTTTGTTTACCTGAGCGACCTGGCAACTCTTTCCCACTTCGCAAAGTAATAGCGTGGGCGTACTCCTTCGGGTTATGGACAGCTTTCCCTGGAAGTTGTCCCTGCTGTGCAGAAGAAGTAGAAGTGGCATTGCTTTCCACGTGTTGGACTCTGGAGCTCAGCGTCTCAATTTTGTGGTTCATGTCCGCCAGCTTCTTACTCAACTCCATAGCACCATTCGCTTGACCTTGAAGAAGCTGTTGTAACATCGCCTTCATGTCGGGTTCCTGAAGCTGTGGCGCTTGTACCTGCTGAGGAGCAAACCCTGGTGGCGCTCCTTGCTGCTGTCTAGGTGGATAGCCGCCCAGTTGGCTCACAAACTGCCCTCGCGGAACGAACACTTGCTGCTGCTGTGGTTGACTCTGCTGCTGCGTAGGCTGACTCTGCGGTGTCTGTGGAGGATAGACCTGATCCTGAGGATTACCGACATTCGTACTTCTGTAGGACAGATTCGGGTTGGCTTTGTACGTGTAATAGCCTTTGTTGTAGCCACCCTGGTTGTTTTGGATGTAACTGATCTCCTCAGTTTGCTGGTCAACCTCCCCTTCTTGGACAGGAACAAATTCGTCTTCAGAGATGAAATGAACATGCTTCATAGTGGACTGAGCCTGAAGTAGCTTATCCAACTTTTCATTCAAGCCCTTCACTTCCTTTTTCAACTTATCATCAGACTCGACAGAGCTGCGGTTCGTGCGGTCGTACTCTTCGTTGTTGTTGCCATCTGATCGAGCTATGTTCTCCACAAGCTGCCAGCCGTCCTCAACGTCTTGATTCAGGAAGTCTCCGTTGCTCGCGGTATCGAGCATCTGCCTGTACTTCGGGAGAATACCTCTATACATAGTGCTGAGCAGGGACTCATTACTGAAACCGTGGTGTGGGCACTGACTCGTACAGCACTTGAAACGTTCCCAAGCCTCAGAAAACGTTTCACCGTTCTTCTGGTGGAAGCTCGAGATGTCGCTACGGAGCTTAGCTGTCCTTCCCGTGGAGAAAAACTTCGCAAGGAACGCTTTCTTGCAGTCGTTCCAGGTTGTGATAGAGTTGTGGGGCAAGTTCTTCTCCCACTGGTGTGCCTTCTCCCCAAGTGATAGAGGGAAGAGGCGCAACTTGATGGCGTCCTCAGAAACACCATTAACCCGAGACAGGTTACAAAGCCGGTCGAACTCATCGAGGTGGTCTATAGGATCTTCGCAGGGTAAACCATGGAACATCTTATTCTGCACCAAATTGATCATTCCGAGCTTGATCTCGAAATTGTTGTTCTGCACCGGTGGAGGAACAATCCCCTGCCTCTGCGTATGTGCGTTCGGAGCATCACCCGCTCCAATGGGTCTGACCGCTCGAGCGTCAGCCCCGCCATTACCCTGATGGTCATCCATGGCGTCTCTACACTGCACAGATTCTGTATGTTCTGCCTGATTCTCTGTTCTGACCCGTTCACGTAGGACCCTTTCAATACTGTTTCGACGGTTGATGTTTTCAATCAAAGGAAACAAGCTGTCACTGCCTTGCGATCGAGTTCGCATACAACCAGAGACTACCAACTCGACGTGGTACAGAGTCTGTCACGTCGAGTTCGCACTGTAAGGTACCTGAGAAAACAGAGACAAAGGCAGAGAGAATAGGCAATTTTAATATATGGGAAACTGGAAACGAACTTGATCTTAAGTTACTCGAAATCCTAAATGTAGCAAACTAACACCCAATCGGCAACGGCGCCAAATTGATAGTAGGATTTTACTACGAATTAACCTATCTACACTATCATGTCGTTGCAGTGTAAGAAGGTGTCAAATCCAAATGGGCGTGATATGCTATGCAATCAGAATATGATCAAGAAAGGCTAAGTCAAGCCGAATGCAAGGGTGTGAATTCTAAACTATCAACCTAAACACAGAAATGGAAAATGCAAATACAAATGCAATGGTACTTCACGGCGTCCAGACGCGACGCTATCAAGTGAACAAAGGTGAAATGCAATGATATTTAAACTAAGAACCAGAAGCTAGAATGATCAAATGCAACAAGATAAAAAGATAAAAGCTTAAAGAACAAAACTCAAGATCAAAATCAAATAAAACAAAGGATCCTAAGAATGGGTGTTATTGACTAATGAATTTCCATGATTAACACTAGGGTGTTCAACAAAACTCAAACAGAGCTACTCCCTCAGCTGCGAACTCGACAGCAAGCTAATCCACTCTCGTGACAGAAGCTATCGAGTTGGTGTGTGTTCCAGACCCACTCTCATGGCGAAATCCACACCAACAAGCACTAGGAATCAGCTCGCACATGCTAAAGTGCAATAAAAACGCTAGTATCCTAGGTATGATATGCAAATTTCTTGGAAAAGCTGGTTCAGGCATTTCATCAAACACCTTCTGGGTGCTGAAATGCCTAGCTTCAGATTCCAAATGATCAGGAAGGAATCAACATTAAGAATACTAATCAAGAAGGGAAACTATCAATCAAGGCTTAAACACTCTAGGTAATCATGTGTCTTCACTAATCTAACCCATCCTTAAGATTCTAAGAACACTACTCAGAAACCGACTTCATGAAATCCGACTCAGAAAACTGTGAAACTAGCATCAAAAGATAGAGATTAAGAAGATGATCAAGTTCAAAGAAGGAAGCAAGTGCAAATTGATTCAAACTAAGAAGGAATCTCAAATACAAAGCAAGAACACCACAGAGGCGATTTTGTGTTTCTGAAAGCTAAAAAGTAGAATAAAATTGGAGAGAGTGCAAAAGTGACATCACAGGGTTTTTATACTAAGTTGCAGAAAAAGGTAAAATAGGTCACGCGCGTGTGGACTTGACGTCCAACTCGACGTGTATGTGTGGAATTCGTCGAGTGCTTCTAAAGGTTGCACCTTTGGCTTCGACTCGACTACCAACTCGACGTGTATGTCTGGTTCACGTCGAGTTCGTGTAAAGGCGGCTCCTTTATTCTGGACTCAATGTGCAACTCAACGTGCATGTCTGGACCCCGTCGAGTGCGTATATGGACCCCGTCAAGTGCGCTTCCTTTTCTCCCAAGCAACAGGTTCTGGACTCCACTTCACCTCTCCGGTTCAGGCACTAATCCTCCACCTTTAAAACACCCTCCAATGCTCCAAATATACCTGAAAACAACTCCAAAAGCAACGAAACATGCAATGCTAATGCAAATGCTATGAAGTGTGGTAAGTGGATGCAAATGGAGATGAAACGTGACGAAGTGGTGTGATATGTATGCAAAAAATGATGAATAAAGGATGCTGAAACAAGGCTACATATGTGTACATCAACACCCCCAAACTTATCTTTTGCTTGCCCTCAAGCAAACAAACAAGAATAGTGAAATGGATGAGGTTTGAAAACGAACTGATACAACCGAAAATAACAAGCAAAAACGATTTGATATATGTCTAAGTTCACGGTTCTAAAATGCAGCAAGGTGAGAGCTACTTCTTTGAAAATCAGTTTCATGTTTAACAAGATCTATCCAACTTCACAGTCACTCAAACAATGCATTCTTATAAGCAAATCCCTTTAACATTTATTAAGGTGAACAATGAATCATAAACATGCAAATTAGCAACTCATTTGGCTCAAGGTAAAGGTCAAGAGAAAAAGATGGTTTCTTAAAGTCATAAAACGGTTTAAAGAACAGGGATCTCTCATAAAATGACAATGCTTTGGCAGAATGCTAAGAGTCATAACCAAGGATGATGCAAGAGCAGAACCTCTAGCTACCTAGCATCGACTTGACAGCGTCAACACCCGAACCCCATTAGAAACCAAGAACAACTCCTAACTATCCTTTGGGCTTTGCGCCCTTATGTGGAGCAATTTGCTCTTTTCTTCTTTTTCTTTTGTAAACTAGCCAAGGGAGAGGTGATCTTATGGTAACATCTAGCGGTTTGGGAATTCTATCACTAAGGGAACAATTTTCTTTCTTTTAACTAATTGAGGCAATTGCCATCTTTTCTTTCATACTTAGAACCCCTTTTTTGTTTTCTTTTCTTAAACAGTTCCCAAACCTTTACTAGACCCTTTTGAAACACGAACCAACTCCCTTGCTTTAAAACAAAAACTTTTCTTTTCCCACTTTCTAGATATGAAACCGTAGCGTCCAAGACGTCACCCCCAAACTTAGCCTGAAAATAAACCCAAGATCGAACTAGATACCTAGACATCCTACTCTTGCCGGTTTAAACTCAACACGTTATGCTAAGCATGATCGAAACAAGGCCTCACAAGCACACACAAGAGTAATGCGGGTTTGAAGGAAAAGGCTATAGTGTTCAGGGTGTGGGGAAAAAAACTACTTGGACAAACAAAGAAGATAAACAGATGGGAAAAGATTGTCCAGATATGTATGCTATCCATGAGTTGCTTTCAATGCATGCAATGATATTTAAAAGTCAAGATTAAGGTTCAGATAAACAGGGATAGGCCTCAATTCGCAGCAGTGATCAAGTGAGATGTGCATGTCATGATGTGATCAAGTTAAACACGGTTTCGTTTTAAATGCTTCATTCTCACCCTAATGCATCAGAGAATCAAGAACCAAGGCACATATCATATCGCATGAGATGGTTATTTTACAAGGCTATATCAACAATGCAGCATGATTGTGAAGCTATGTGATGCAATGGAGACTTAATCTAACAAATGTGAATGCAACTACATGAATATTTTTGGATTTTTCGATAATTTTTCAAATTTTTATGGTTTTTTTCTATGCCTTACATGATGCAAAATTTGATTTAAGAAAACAGAAAACAAAGTTAAATGCATCTCAACCCCTCCCCCAAACTTGAATTACACAGTCCCTTGTGTACCAAAAGAGAGGAGAAAAGTTTAAGAAGCAAAAACCAACAAAGCAGAAATGAAATGGTATATACAATGGTTTGGAGTTGATACCTCAATGCTGAGAGAAGAAGGAGTCTACTGACGCCTCCATACTCTCACGTGTGTAAGCTGGGAGCGAGGGTTGGTCGTGTGTGCTCCTTGAGCTCTGTCCTGCTCCGGTTCCCAACTCGATGTGTGGGTCAACTCTGTAGCTCGAGCCCGCGCCAACGTCAGTCTGAAGCGGCACAACTCTCCTTTTCCTGCTGGCTTGTCTAGGCTCAAAGGAAGATGCTCGTGGAGGCTCTGTTGGATGGTGTTGTCTCATGTCTTGGATAAGAGAGCGGCTTCTCTCTATCATTGCAGTTGTTGCGCCTCCTTCCTCTGCGGCTTTTCTTGAAGAGCCGTTCACCTTGAGCTGGAGATCTTTTATCTGCTCCTTCAGGTCGCTGACAGTCTCCTTCAAGGACTTGATAGCCTTGCCTTGATACTTGTTCCACAGCTTGAGAAGGCCAATGTTTTTGTTTGCAGCCTTTACAGCAGCACCTTGCCGTGGTTCTGTGTAATCCTCAAAATCAAACTGATCAGAGCTGTTGGCTTCTATCTCTTCTTCAGAAGCTAACTGCTGAAGCTGCGGTGTTCGCATAATGTAGGTGTCATAGCACATCTCTGGCGGTGGGCTGAAGTCGATGTTCTTCCCATCTCTGATCCTGGTGTACTCAACACACGGCAATGGTAATAAAACTTCGGTGCTAGTCAAAGGATGGTAGAACTTATAGGCGTGACATCCATCAATCGGCTCCTTGTCAAGGAAACCCGTCTTGGTGAGGTAATCTATGTCCATCCACTTCGGCTTGAATTCTTCTCCCATCAGATCAATACCAGCAGCTACCAAGATTGGAGTCACCAACCCACCAATGCTCAACTCTCCTTGTACCTTTCTTTTAAACAGCTTAGATGCCCAGCTCCTGTTGTGTTGGAACTGATCAAGAAGCAACACTGTGAGTCCCGTGTCATACGTGTCTCCTATCAATGCTACTCTATCAGATGTGAAGTCAATGACATGGCCAATGGCTGTGTCTAGAAATTGGAGCTCTCCTTCATTAACGTTTCCGGTGATCCTTCTCGCAAAGAATGTGTGAGCAATGGACTTGTGCAAGTACCTGATCACCGGACTCCTGATTTGAGCGCTCTTGGAACTCGCAGAGGCATACTCCTTCTTGCCTCCAATTGTTTTCCAGAGCGACAACAGCTCGTCTCTTTTGAACTTTGGACAGCGCCCGCGTCCTCTCGGGAACCCATACAGTGTGTCTAGCTGGTTCATTGTGAGCGAATACTCTGCACCGTTCACTGTGAAAGTAATATATCCAAGTCCAGCACTTGGATCAACAATAACGCCTTCATCCTCGTAGAAGTGCAAGACAAGCGATGCGAGGAACTGACAGGTTTCGTCCTTGAAGGCACCGCATGACTGGCTCATCATTGTAGCCACACCGCACAACTCCATGAGATACTCAACATCTCTCTTTAATCCCAAATCTCGCAGCGTGTCTTGGTGAGGAAATCGTGTTCCGGCAAACCGCATCCACCTGAAGATCTTCAGCAATTGTTTTTGGCTCGGCTTTAAAACCGGAGTGCGGGTTTGCTTTCTGACAGGTTGAGCAATTTCCACTTCACGGATTTCAAGCTCATCCTCTTCATCCTCAGAACTCTGATCATCAACAACCTATGTCTCCTGGTCTGACTCTGCAGAGTGGCTCTGTTCCTCGGTTTCGTGACCAGACTCTACGGAGTCCTCTTTGTCACTGTCAATTACCACTGTTCCCACTGGTCTCTTCCCCTGCGCAATATCGTCTCTGTTGCTCTTAATCGTGGTTCGCGCGAGTCGCCTGGCCACTTGCTCCGTTGTAGGGTGCTTAGGCTTCTTTTTCTTGAAACGTTGACAAAGGAAAAATAAGTCGCCATACTACACACTCGACAGCGTCACTCGAAGTTCAAGTCGAGTTTATTGAATAATATGCCGTGGAATAGCAAACTCGACCGAGTGATAGAGTGTAGCAATCGAGTTAGAAAAAGAAAGAGAACAGGATAATCAATTTGAAATAGAGAGTGCAAATCAATAAGCCTAATAATCATACGCTATCAAGTTGCACACAGCAAGTATAGTTGGAGTAACTCGACAGCTTTACTATCACAATATAAACTCGATTAAACGCATATCAGCGGCTCCTAATCAGTTCAATTCAGCTTAAATAACTAGAATAGAGCAAGGGTAGCACACCCGACTCGACATCGTTTAACTAACAACTCGACAGCACGTTTATGTTAACGTGACAGCACGTTTAACTCAACTCGACAGCGTTTAACAAAGGAAATAAGAAGACCCAGAATTCGAAACAGAGTATCGTGAATCAAGAAGCCGAAACAGGGAGCTATGAAGTTCAATCAAGCGAACAGAGCAAAACAACTTGACCAACTCGACGGTGTTCACCTAAAATCTATTCAACCAACTCGACAGCTTGAGAAACGAAATTTAACATTAGAACCGTGAATAACCATCAAACTCTCACCTTACTTAGCTTAATTCAGCTGGTAACAAGAACAGAGAACAAGAGGATAATGTAATAAACGAAACAGAGAGCTAAACGAATTGACCGACTCGACGGCGTGCAATTAAACCAATTCAATTTCGCGCAGTCTCAACACACACGACTCGACATCGTCTAACTAACAACTCGACAGCACATATATCTCAACTCGACAGCGTCCAACAAGGGAATACAAGCAAAACCGAAAACCAAACTCAAGGGCTGAAATTGAAAGCTTACGCTGCATTTTTCCAAAAACGTTCCAATTTGTTAATCATCTTCACGAAATTGCAAAGAAAAGAGGGGTTGAAATCGAGTGAGTTTGAAATGAAATCGATCGAGTTTGAAGATGAATTCGATCGAGTGGAGGTCGATATCGAAGAGAGGAGAAAGTTTCAGAGAGAAAGATAAGTTTGAGTGATGAAGTTATGAGTGATGGCTAAGCGAGAGTGATGAAGTCGTGAAATGCAAAGGATTAAAGATAAAGGATGAGTGGTGGAGAAGAGCTGCGGTTTTACTAAAGGAAAGGGAAGGGTTAAAACCGCATAGGCAAAAGAGGAGACAAAAGTTGCTGTAATTTCTGAACAAAGAGCAGTGAAAAGGATAAAGGAGAAAGTTTAATTAAACACCACATGCTCCAGGGAGAGTGAAATTCACACACTAACCTTGAAAAATCAAAAGTTTAAATTTCATCCTAAACCTGGTCAACTCGACGGCGTTCGTCGAGTTAGCACGTCAAGAGTGTCATGAATCCTTTCTTGCTTTGTTTCCCGAATCACAACATGCTCATACTCCTTTTTTTTTTTTTTTTTTTTTTCTGCCACCATAAACACTAGAAAGCAAAAACATAACATAATTTAAAGAATATGTACAGAGATAGTCATGGAAATTCCTCCCAAGTGAGCTTGTTTTAGGTCTCTAATCTTGACCGCTTTACCGTTCAGTCTTGGGGTGGTTCATAGAGAGGAATTGAGACCCCCTCTGGTATGATTTGATCAGCCATATAGCGTTTAACCCTCTGACCATTCACAGTGAATTCAACCCCATCGTTTCTGACTAAAGTGACAGCTCCGTAGGGCATAACCTCTCTGATCTTGAATGGTCCAGACCAACGTGATTTCAGCTTGCCCGGGAACAACTTAAGTCTCGAGTTAAAAAGCAACTCATCATCACCAGACTTGAGCTCTCTTTGCAGGATCTTCTTGTCATGAAAGGCTTTTGTTCTCTCCTTATAGATCCTGGAGTTTTCAAACGCATCAAGTCTGATCTCTTCTAACTCATGCATGTCTGTCAATCTCTTCTCCTGAGCTGTCTTCAGATCAAAGTTCAGAAACCGTGTAGCCCAGACTGCCTTGTACTCTATCTCCACTGGTAAGTGGCAAGATTTTCCATACAGCAGCTGAAACGGGGTCCGTCCTATAGGAGTCTTATACGCGGTTCTGTAAGCCCATAGAGCTTCATCAAGCTTGACTGCCCAGTCTCTCCTTGAAACTCCTACAACCTTGTTTAAGATAGCCTTTATCTGCTTGTTATAGACTTCAACCTGTCCACTTGTCTGCGGATGATAGGGTGTGGCTACCTTGTGCTTAACACCATACTTCTTGAGTAGGCTCTCAAAAACCTTGTTGATGAAGTGAGATCCACCGTCGCTTATCACAACTCTGGGCACTCCATAGCGTGGAAATATTATGTTCTTAAAGAGCTTGATCACCGGCTTGTGATCGTTGGTTACGCACGCTATAGCTTCCACCCACTTCGAAACATAGTCCACAGCCACTAAGATGTAACTGTTCCCATGTGAAGTTGGGTTAAAAGGTCCCATGAAATCAACGCCCCAGACATCAAATATTTCAACTTCAAGAATGGGGTTCTGAGGCATTTCATTCCTCTTGCTGATGTTCCCCATTCGCTGGCATGAATCACACTTTGATATAAACGCTTGAGCGTCCTTGAAGAGACTCGGCCACCATAACCCAGCTTGAAGTATCTTCTGAACTGTCTTGAAGGCTGCAAAATGCCCTCCATAAGCAGAACCGTGGCAATGCTCTAGCACACCATTGACCTCTTCTTCAGCTATGCATCTCCTGAAGAGACCATTAGACCCTCTCTTGTACAGGTAGGGTTCATCCCAAAAGTAGTGTGAGGCTTCTCTAAAGAGTTTCTTCTTTTTGTAAGGATCCAGATCCTTTGGCACATCCCCACACACTAAGTAGTTCACCATGTCAGTATACCAAGGCAAACCGTCAACCTGCAGAGCACTGACTTCATCGAGTCAGGCCTTCACTTCGTAGCTTTCGCGCAGAACCTTGACTGCCATGAGCTGCTCTTCAGGCATTGAGTCATCAATTGGTACAAGATCATCAATCCTCATTCTGGATAGATGGTCAACTACTCTATTCTCAACACCCTTCTTGTCAACAATCTCCATGTCAAACTCTTGGAGAAGAAGTATCCACCTAAGTAGTCTAGGCTTGGTGTCCTTCTTAGCATAAATGTGCCTAAGAGCTGCATGATCAGTGTACACAATGACTTTTGAACCCACCAAGTAACTCCTGAACTTCTCAAAGGCAAAAACCACAACTAGTAATTCCTTTTCTGTTGTAGCATACTTCACCTGAGCATCATCCAGCTTGCGACTAGCGTAGTATATGACATTTGGTCGTTTATCAATCTTCTGACCAAGTACCGCACCCACAGCGTAATCACTGGCGTCGCACATTATCTCGAAGGGGTGATCCCAGTTCGGTGCTTGCACTATTGGAGCGGTGACCAGAGCTTCTTTGATCAGGTTAAAAGCTTTTAGACAGCCTTCATCAAACAAGAACTTGGTCTCCTTGCACAACAGACACGTCAGGGGTCGAGCTATCTTCGAGAAGTCCTTGATAAACCTTCTGTAGAACCCAGCATGTCCCAAGAAACTCCTTATATCCCTGACTGACTTTGGTGGTGCTAGCTGAACCATCACCTCAATCTTAGCTTGATCCACTTCTATGCCTTTCTCTGATATCAAGTGTCCCAACACGATCCCCTTTTGTACCATGAAATGGCATTTCTCCCAGTTGAGGACGAGGCTAGTCTCTTCACAGCGCTTAAGGACCCTGCGCAAGTTTAACAAACAAGAAACAAAAGAGCCACCATATACAGAGAAATCATCCATAAAGACTTCAACAGTGTCCTCAATCAAGTCAGAGAATATAGAGGTCATTCATCTTTGAAATGTGGCGGGAGCGTTACAAAGGCCAAATGGCATGCGCCTATATGCAAAAGTGCCGTAAGGACAAGTAAACGTTGTCTTCTCCTGATCGTTAGGGTGAATGGGGATCTGGAAAAAGCCAATATATCCATCTAAAAAACAATAATATGGATGGTTTGCAAGTCGTTCCAGCATTTGGTCGATAAAAGGAAGCGGGAAATGATCTTTGCGGGATGCTGCATTTAACTTCCTATAGTCTATGCACATCCTATGTCCTGTAATAGTTCTAGTGGGGATGAGTTCATCTTTATCATTTTTAATCACAGTAATCCCCCCCTTTCTTTGGGACGCAATGAACAGGAGATATCCAAGTGCTGTCACTAATAGGATAGATAATCCCAGCATCTAGCAACTTAAGTATCTCCTTCTTCACTACTTCCTTCATATTGGGGTTAAGCCTCCTCTGAGGTTCAATGCTAGACTTAGTCTCATCATCTAAATGAATTCTATGCATGCACAGATTGGGTGAAATTCCCTTAATGTCATCCAGAGAATACCCTATAGCCTTTCTAAACTTTTTCAATTCAATCAAGAGTGAATGCAATTCATCAGGGCTAAGGGATGCGTTTATGATGACGGGATATGTCGAATTAGGACCAAGAAACGCGTACCTGAGACCTTCTGGCAATGGCTTAAGGTCCACCTTTGGCGCTTTGAGCTCAGACCAATCATCGGGTTTAGCACTGCTCAGCTCTATAGCTCTGTCTAGCAACTTGATAGCGTCTGCGTTTCCGGATTGGAGAATGTGCTGACTCGACTTGTACGTAGAGTCCGACGTCGAGTCCGTCAAGTTCTCAGCTGAAACTGGACTACTTGATGCCATAACCTCCGTTCCTGACCATTCCAGCTCTTCAAACGGTTTAGACTCTGTCACTGCCACATGTGAGTCTAAAAGTTGCACATAACCCATACTCTCTTCATTTAGCAAACCAGATTCTCCACTCTTTGTCAAAGCAATCTGAAGGTTATCTGTAAGAGCTAACTCTTCCAGCAACTCATCAGCGAGCTGATCCATTTCCTCTATGTAGAAGATCTGACCCTCAATCGTTGGTTTCCTCATGGCGTCTTTAATGTCGAATTTCATGGTGAAATCCTTACCAAGATTCAGGTCGATCTTCCCCTTTCTGACATCAATCACTGCACCAGCCGTGGCTAAGAAAGGTCTGCCCAGAATTAACGGATCTTTCGGTTCTTCATCCATCTCGAGCACTATGAAGTCCGTTGGTACCTCTACATTGCCTATCCTGATAGGTAAGTCTTCTAACAGCCCAGTTGGTAACCTCACCGATCTGTTTGCTAGAACCAGAGAAATTTTGCACGGTTTGAACTTCCCAAATCCCAGCCTCTTAGCAACAGAAAGTGGCATCAGGCTAACTGACGCTCCAAGATCACACAAACAGTTGTTAAAAGCCAGGGGTCCCAATGAACATGGTAGGGTGAAGCTACCAGGATCTCCAAGTTTCTCTTGTATCACCTTTCTCTGTATAATGGCACTACACTCATGTGATAAGACCACCATCCCCTGTAGCTCCTTGGTTCTTTCCATTACCGCATCCTTCAGAAATTTCTGATAGGGAGGTACTAGCATGAAGGCATCAATGATAGGCATTCGCACCTCTATCTCCTTCATTTGCTTGTCGAACAGCGCTTTATACTTCTCAATTAGCTGCTTCTTGAACCTGCCTGGGAAAGGAAGTGGCGGTTTGTAAGGAGGTGGGACAAACAGTGTCTCTTTCCTCCCGGTTTCTACTGGCTTGATGGGGTTCGTCTGACCAACTCGACCACGTGGCATATCTGCACGTCGAGTCTGCTCGTCGAGTTCATCTTCTGGGCGAGTTTCCTTAGTCAAGTCTTCAATGTAATCCTCCCCTTCTTGACACGCAATGTCCTCATTGACTGTTTGTTTACCTGAGCGACCTGGCAACTCTTTCCCACTTCGCAAAGTAATAGCGTAGGCGTACTCCTTCGGGTTTTGGACAGCTTTTCCTGGAAGTTGTCCCTGCTGTGCAGAAGAAGTAGAAGTGGCATTGCTTTCCACGTGTTGGACTCTGGAGCTCAGCGTCTCAATTTTGTGGTTCATGTCCGCCAGCTTCTTACTCAACTCCATAGCACCATTCGCTTGACCTTGAAGAAGCTTTTGTAACATCGCCTTCATGTCGGGTTCCTGAAGCTGTGGCGCTTGTACCTGCTGAGGAGCAAACCCTGGTGGCGCTCCTTGCTGCTGTCTAGGTGGATAGCCGCCCTGTTGGCTCACAAACTGCCCTCGCGGAACGAACACTTGCTGCTGCTGTGGTTGACTCTGCTGCTGCGTAGGCTGACTCTGCGGTGTCTGTGGAGGATAGACCTGATCCTGAGGATTGCCGACATTCGTACTTCTATAGGACAGATTCGGGTTGGCTTTGTACGTGTAATAGCCTTTGTTGTAGCCACCCTGGTTGTTTTGGATGTAACTGATCTCCTCAGTTTGCTGGTCAACCTCCCCTTCTTGGACAGGAACAAATTCGTCTTCAGAGATGAAATGAACATGCTTCATAGTGGACTGAGCATGAAGTAGCTTATCCAACTTTTCATTCAAGCCCTTCACTTCCTTTTTCAACTTATCATCAGACTCGACAGAGCTGCGGTTCGTGCGGTCGTACTCTTCGTTGTTGTTGCCATCTGATCGAGCTATGTTCTCCACAAGCTGCCAGCCGTCCTCAACGTCTTGATTCAGGAAGTCTCCGTTGCTCGCGGTATCGAGCATCTGCCTGTACTTCGGGAGAATACCTCTATACATAGTGCTGAGCAGGGACTCATTACTGAAACCGTGGTGTGGGCACTGACTCGTACAGCACTTGAAACGTTCCCAAGCCTCAGAAAACGTTTCACCGTTCTTCTGGTGGAAGCTCGAGATGTCGCTACGGAGCTTAGCTGTCCTTCCCGTGGAGAAAAACTTCGCAAGGAACGCTTTCTTGCAGTCGTTCCAGGTTGTGATAGAGTTGTGGGGCAAGTTCTTCTCCCACTGGTGTGCCTTCTCCCCAAGTGATAGAGGGAAGAGGCGCAACTTGATGGCGTCCTCAGAAACACCATTAACCCGAGACAGGTTACAAAGCCGGTCGAACTCATCGAGGTGGTCTATAGGATCTTCGCAGGGCAAACCATGGAACATCTTATTCTGCACCAAATTGATCATTCCGAGCTTGATCTCGAAATTGTTGTTCTGCACCGGTGGAGGAACAATCCCCTGCCTCTGCGTATGTGCGTTCGGAGCATCACCCGCTCCAATGGGTCTGACCGCTCGAGCGTCAGCCCCGCCATTACCCTGATGGTCATCCATGGCGTCTCTACACTGCACAGATTCTGTATGTTCTGCCTGATTCTCTGTTCTGACCCGTTCACGTAGGACCCTTTCAATACTGTTTCGACGGTTGATGTTTTCAATCAAAGGAAACAAGCTGTCACTGCCTTGCGATCGAGTTCGCATACAACCAGAGACTACCAACTCGACGTGGTACAGAGTCTGTCACGTCGAGTTCGCACTGTAAGGTACCTGAGAAAACAGAGACAAAGGCAGAGAGAATAGGCAATTTTAATATATGAGAAACTGGAAACGAACTTGATCTTAAGTTACTCGAAATCCTAAATGTAGCAAACTAACACCCAATCGGCAACGGCGCCAAATTGATAGTAGGATTTTACTACGAATTAACCTATCTACACTATCATGTCGTTGCAGTGTAAGAAGGTGTCAAATCCAAATGGGCGTTGATATATCCATATTTTACATGTTTTTACCTTGGTTTTCTTTATATTTTCTTACCCAATAATAATGATTTTGTATCCAAGAGGTAGTTTTCTTGTATATTGTGGTTTTGGGAAGCAAACAGGTCAAAATGGCAAAAAGAAGGCAAAAGAGCTTAAAACAATGATCCATGCAAGTTCCCAAGTCAAGAGCTTCAACAAAACTCAAGTTAGCCGGTTTCCGCATTCGGACAGAATCGAAGCGCCCGAAAGATGACCGCGGCAAAGGGTCTTTCCTACGTCCAAATCATGAGATCTTTATATGGAAAGATAGATAAATGAGTCATGCGTCGCGACGAAGTGGAATTGGGCTATTTGGAGCAGAAATGCGGCCTAGGATCTTTTTCTCCCAAGACATGTCCGTCTGGCGAGTAAGTGAAGCCCATGGAGCTTGGATGAGCGAAATGGACCGGGATCACTGCGGGCCAAGCCTAGACTTCATCAAGACTCAAGCCCACACTCTTTCACGCGATCAGGAAGCAGCGGCGCCGACTTGAGCAAGACTTGGTGAGCAAGTTCACCCGGGTGAAGAAAAAGGAAACATTCCTCTTCTTGCCCGCGCATTAACTCGGCCGACCTAAGCCTCCCCTCTCCTATATATACTCGCTTTTAGCCTCTTGTATCATCATCAGAGACACACCAGAACACATCTTGAAACTCTTTCAATAAACCGGAGCCACTTAGGTGGTCTCCTTGTTCTTTCTTCTTCTTCTTTTGCATCTTGTACATACTCGCATGTTTAGATAGTTTTAAGTCTAGGTTTAGAGGTTTCCCCCTATGGAAGGGCCACGGTTTGATCCATATCACTCCGCCTCTCTCCATTAGAATCATGGGATCCTCTCTACTCCTTTAGACTCATTGTTGAATCATAGATCTTTCAAAGAAGACATGATATGATAAGCCATCAAGAATCGGTTGTTAAAGAAAGGGAAACCTTATGGTTCACCATCTTTATTCATACCTAAAGCTTGTTGCTAGAGTAGCTAACTAGCGACTTGATCCAAGGTTGATATACTCTCCAAAAGCTTGTTATATCTCCGGTCCTAATATTTGATGGGCAAATCGTCTTAGGCTATGAAAGTAGACCTAAGGAGTTTTGTGAACAATCACTACTCGATTTTATTGCATGTTTCACTCTTCAATGACCATGTGAAAGCTGAGTCCATTGGTTTAAGAGACATAGGTGGTCGGAGCCACGAAAGTGGGATGACCACATCTTAGTGTTTTGAGTTCATAGAAATCGGATTTAACAAACTTTTCAATTGATTTGGCTTGTGTCTTTTTGCGGATTATTCTTTGTTCAATAATGGTGTTTGTATAGTTTGCATTTGTTATTTGATTTTCCTTTATAAAACAAAAATACAAAACCCTTGCATATTATTGATTTAGCTTAACCAAATCTTTACAAATGCGTAGTGTGTAATTCGCATTCTCTTGTGGATCGACCCCTAAGTACTACAACAACATGTTGTGCACTTGCAACCATGTTTAGCTTAGGGTTTTTATTACTTGCATATATACCACACCCTTTTTTGGCACACATCAAGTTTTTGGCGCCGTTGCCGGGGAATGCATTGCACTTACACGTTTATGAGATTAAAAGTTAAGACTAGATCTTTTGTTTCATGTTTACTAACTTTTGCAATTTTGTTTCACTTATGTTCCTTAGGTACTTTAAGGATGAGCCATCACTCAAGCATGAGTAACAACTTTGGAAGGAGAAAACCTCTTCCCCATGAAGTCCAAAGGCGGCCACATGATTCAAATCCGGCCGGAGACTTCATCCCCATGCCAATCCCACCAAATTTCCACCATCCGCTCTTTGCCGAGACTAGCCGAGAAGAACATCATCACTATCATCAAAACCGGTCACCGGTTTATCAAGGCCGACTTCACCAGCCGCCTCATCATCACCACCGTCCATGCCCCGACCTTCCCACATACCAAGAGCACGCGCTTAACCGGCGGAGAGATGACAATCTCAAAGCCATGATGGAAGATTTCATGGAACTCCAAAGAAAATCTAACCAACGTCTTGAGACAAGGTTAGAGTTTCTAAGGTATGACCTTGATGGGAAGTTTGAAACCCTCTCTGACCAAGTGGAGAGAGTTGAATCAAGGTGTATTGAAGTGGAGGAGGAGCTGAAGAAGCAAACCGCAACCGTCGGAGACAACACCAAGGCAATCCGAGACATGAGCCTCAATTCAAAAGAGATGGATGGCCACTTGGATGAAAAGATCACCAGCCTAGAAGATGACCTCAATGGCACAACCGAGAGCCTCAACTCAATCGTACTTATAGCTCACCAAGCTAAGAAGAGAGCCTCGGAGGTTAACCAAAAGGAGCAAGAGCTTTATTCAACTATGTTAGTATTGGTGGAAGGACAAAAACAATTCAAGGTGTTGCTCGATGACTTGAAGAACCATGTGGAGGAGAGACACAAGACCCTACTTGAGAAGACCACATTATGGCAAGATAGAACCGGAGGAGTCTCCAAAGGAATCGAAGACCTCACCAAACGCTTGAAGGACGTGGATGAGAAGATCCGAGCTTTGAAAGACACAAAGGCGGCCGATTCAAAACCAGACAAAGCCCAAGCTGCCTTTGGTGTTAAAGAAACCAATTCAAGAGTCGTTTGGGATGAGGATGAAAAGAGACAAGGAAAGCGGACAGCAAGGATAAGAGGAAGAAAATTGCCGGAAGGAACACCACTCTCTCCAAGATCATCACTACCACCCGTCCCTAAGGAGAAAAGGAAAGCGAGCTCATCAAATGATTACACCATTGATGACTTCAATTTCATGGCAAAAAGGTTCCCTAGCAATATGCCCTTTGATGTCGCTTGCAACAAGAGCCCTTACCTTCAAGATTTTGTATGGACTCACGATTGGAGCTTAGCCGAGGTGGAGAAGATGTATAATGAAGCAAGAGAGGAAATACCTGCTCCAAGGACACTACACAAGCTTCATGACCCAGGTTACTTCCTTATACATTGCTCTATCAACGGAAAATTCTTTGATGATGCGTTATGTGATTCCGGTTCAAGCGTGAACCTCATGCCGGCTGTGATAGCAAGAAGTTTGGGATTGATCGAGACCATGGAGCGGACCAACATGGGCATAAAACTTGCCAACAACTCTTCATTCAAACCACTTGGCAAGGTAAGAGATGTTCAACTTTCCTTTGAAGATTGCATCATCCCGGCCGATTTCTATATTGTCACTATGGAGGATCCGGACGACCAAGCCATTCTACTTGGGAGGTCCTTCTTAGCAACAGCCGGAGCAATTATGGATTGGCCAAACAGGAGAATCTCTCTAGCCAATGTTGACAAGGATACCTACTATGTTGCTGCACCTCCCGGTTTCTCATCCAAAAGATTTCGGTACACAAGTGGAGGAGAAGGCACACAACAAGGTTACTTGATCAAAGAAGTGTTACAAGACAAGATGCACTTGGAGCCATCCAGTACTAGGAGCTTTCTACAGCCTCCACACTTGCCTAACACCTAAGGAACACAAGGAGTCGAGCTATAAAGACTTTAAACTAGCGCTTATGGGAGGCAACCCATATTTTTCTTCCCTTTTTAATTTTTGTTTTGGTTTTCATTTACTATTAACTTGAATTTTTTGGGAATTTTATAAAATCCACAAAAACAAAACAAACATGTTTTAGGATAAGTACCAAAGAAGACCATCAAAGGAGTTTTGCACGTTTCATGAGCCGGAACTTAATGAAGTCGAGTTATCCCACCCATATCATCCCGCCCTTGTTCCGGAGCACCAACATAGCGGTCACCACCTCCGGATGCACAAGGAAGATTACGGAGATCAATCGGTGGAAGAAATTCACAACACGGTCGAGTCATATGGAAGATATCAAGTCCGGCAGCATTCTCCCGGCCACACGGGTAACACGGAGGACCCAATCGACCCATCTCACAAACGGCTCAACCAAAGTCCACCAAACTTCACAGGCGACCAGACAACACCATGTTGGTCGGCAAATCCAAAAGATAGGACGAAGAAAAGTCGACGGTTCAGGAGATATGCTTGGAAGCCCTAATCCGGTCGATGGCGGGCACCAAATGGTCGACAAAACCCAAATCACGACATAGGTGCGGCAACCAGCTGGGAATGACTTATTGGCGCCTCACTAACACTTTTCCAGAAGAAGATCCAAGATCGAACGAGCCAATCCCAAAAGAAGTCACGCAAACCCTTCCCGGAGCCGTATTGACCATTTTGTGAAGGAAATTTCAAACCGCCCGACCGTTTGCCCTCAAACTTCTCCAGTGGTCATAAAATATCAGGTTGGTCGACGAATTTTCAAGCCTGGTCGAGGAATTCATCATCGTTTGGGCTGGGGACTATTGCACCCTCTCCGGATCGTCCGGATGGCCACCAAATGATGCATCTCCCAAACCGCCCGTTTGTTCGACCTCAAACTTCACCACGGCTCCTAAAATATATGATTGGTCGGTGGAATTTCAAGATCGGTCAGAGAATTGTTCACGGTTCAGGCTGTCATCTACATCACCTTCCGGCCAGCCGATGACTCCACCCGATGACGAATTCTCAAATCCGCTCGTTCGTTTGACCTCACACTTCACCAGCGGCTCTAACACATCATATTGGACGGTAAATTTTCAATCCCGTTCATAAAATTCTTAACGGTTTATCATGTGGTCCACAGCCTTCATTTTGGCCGACACACGGGCATTACACGACCACACTGCACACCGGACGGAATCACACCCTCAGATTGAAAACTCACCGACCAAATACATCTAAGGAATGATTTGATGTTGTCATATCACACTTGGAGTCGCTCAACAAAGCAAAACCGCTCTTCATGACCTATGGTCCCTCTTTGGTAACAAAATCCGAAACACTTTCCCAACCAATTCAATTTTCTTTTTCACCCCTCTTAATTGGATTTGCTTCCACCGGGACGGTGCAAGTTAAGTCTGGGGGGATTACTAACACGTTTGTTCTTTTTGACTTTTCTTTTCATTTTTCCCTTTGAGTCGTTTTATTGAGTCAAAATTTTGTCCGAGAATTATGACCTTTTCTTTGAAACTAACCATGTTACACTAACGTTTAAGTGACCATTGAAACAGTATTTGGCAACACACTCACTCAATGTACACTTTGAGCGGATCGGTTTACCAAAAATGGCCACATTTCCAAAAAGCCAATGGAGGATCCACCTTTGACTCCGCACCTTAATGAACTTAACCTTCTCAGCTAGGGGCTTGGTTTTACAAAGGGAACAACTCCTCATCCTCACCAAATAGTGAAAGTCTACGTGAGTTCGGTTTCCCCTCTCTCTCCCCTTCAATTTAAGAAAAAGCACCAAGGTCCAAGTAACCGGGGATTAGGTGGCTACCACCATCAATACTCGCGTCTATGGAAGACCCTTCGATCCAAGTAACCGGGGATTAGGTGGCTACAACCATCAATACTCGCGTCTATGGAAGATCCATCAAAAACCTCCACAAAGAGGAGAAGAAGTCGGATAAAAAAATACCTTGCTACCCTAAAAAAGGGATGAACCGACTTAAGAAGTGAGAAGAGAGAGAGGTGAAGCAAGAGCCAAGACAAGTGTTTAAGCACAAGAGGATGAGAAAGAGATCATAAACCCTTTGATCGATATCCCCTAGTTGAGACCGCACCTTTAAAAATTGAAGGAGTCAAAGGAGGTGAGCCCGGATGGTCATATGGAGTGTGGGTTACTTTGGGATGACTGCTAAACTCAATGTAAGTACTTATGTTCCTCATCATATAGCCAAAACCGTTTTTCATGTGGATTACTAAAACATAAGCTAAACGTGGATTTTCAAAATGCATTGAGAGTTCTCATGTTTTCAAACCTCTTTTCCTTTCTTAGTTTGCTTGAGGACAAGCAAAAGGCTAAGTCTGGGGGAGTTGATATATCCATATTTTACATGTTTTTACCTTGGTTTTCTTTATATTTTCTTACCCAATAATAATGATTTTGTATCCAAGAGGTAGTTTTCTTGTATATTGTGGTTTTGGGAAGCAAACAGGTCAAAATGGCAAAAAGAAGGCAAAAGAGCTTAAAACAATGATCCATGCAAGTTCCCAAGTCAAGAGCTTCAACAAAACTCAAGTTAGCCGGTTTCCGCATTCGGACAGAATCGAAGCGCCCGAAATATGACCGCGGCAAAGGGTCTTTCCTACGTCCAAATCATGAGATCTTTATATGGAAAGATAGATAAATGAGTCATGCGTCCCGACGAAGTGGAATTGGGCTATTTGGAGCAGAAATGCGGCCTAGGATCTTTTTCTCCCAAGACATGTCCGTCTGGCGAGTAAGTGAAGCCCATGGAGCTTGGATGAGCGAAATGGACCGGGATCACTGCGGGCCAAGCCTAGACTTCATCAAGACTCAAGCCCACACTCTTTAACGCGATCAGGAAGCAGCGGCACCGACTTGAGCAAGACTTGGTGAGCAAGTTCACCCGGGTGAAGAAAAAGGAAACATTCCTCTTCTTGCCCGCGCATTAACTCGGCCGACCTAAGCCTCCCCTCTCCTATATATACTCGCTTTTAGCCTCTTGTATCATCATCAGAGACACACCAGAACACATCTTGAAACTCTTTCAATAAACCGGAGCCACTTAGGTGGTCTCCTTGTTCTTTCTTCTTCTTCTTTTGCATCTTGTACATACTCGCATGTTTAGATAGTTTTAAGTCTAGGTTTAGAGGTTTCCCCCTATGGAAGGGCCACGGTTTGATCCATATCACTACGCCTCTCTCCATTAGAATCATGGGATCCTCTCTACTCCTTTAGACTCATTGTTGAATCATAGATCTTTCAAAGAAGACATGATATGATAAGCCATCAAGAATCGGTTGTTAAAGAAAGGGAAACCTTATGGTTCACCATCTTTATTCATACCTAAAGCTTGTTGCTAGAGTAGCTAACTAGCGACTTGATCCAAGGTTGATATACTCTCCAAAAGCTTGTTATATCTCCGGTCCTAATATTTGATGGGCAAATCGTCTTAGGCTATGAAAGTAGACCTAAGGAGTTTTGTGAACAATCACTACTCGATTTTATTGCATGTTTCACTCTTCAATGACCATGTGAAAGCTGAGTCCATTGGTTTAAGAGACATAGGTGGTCGGAGCCACGAAAGTGGGATGACCACATCTTAGTGTTTTGAGTTCATAGAAATCGGATTTAACAAACTTTTCAATTGATTTGGCTTGTGTCTTTTTGCGGATTATTCTTTGTTCAATAATGGTGTTTGTATAGTTTGCATTTGTTATTTGATTTTCCTTTATAAAACAAAAATACAAAACCCTTGCATATTATTGATTTAGCTTAACCAAATCTTTACAAATGCGTAGTGTGTAATTCGCATTCTCTTGTGGATCGACCCCTAAGTACTACAACAACATGTTGTGCACTTGCAACCATGTTTAGCTTAGGGTTTTTATTACTTGCATATATACCACACCCTTTTTTGGCACACATCAAGTTTTTGGCGCCGTTGCCGGGGAATGCATTGCACTTACACGTTTATGAGATTAAAAGTTAAGACTAGATCTTTTGTTTCATGTTTACTAACTTTTGCAATTTTGTTTCACTTATGTTCCTTAGGTACTTTAAGGATGAGCCATCACTCAAGCATGAGTAACAACTTTGGAAGGAGAAAACCTCTTCCCCATGAAGTCCAAAGGCGGCCACATGATTCAAATCCGGCCGGAGACTTCATCCCCATGCCAATCCCACCAAATTTCCACCATCCGCTCTTTGCCGAGACTAGCCGAGAAGAACATCATCACTATCATCAAAACCGGTCACCGGTTTATCAAGGCCGACTTCACCAGCCGCCTCATCATCACCACCGTCCATGCCCCGACCTTCCCACATACCAAGAGCACGCGCTTAACCGGCGGAGAGATGACAATCTCAAAGCCATGATGGAAGATTTCATGGAACTCCAAAGAAAATCTAACCAACGTCTTGAGACAAGGTTAGAGTTTCTAAGGTATGACCTTGATGGGAAGTTTGAAACCCTCTCTGACCAAGTGGAGAGAGTTGAATCAAGGTGTATTGAAGTGGAGGAGGAGCTGAAGAAGCAAACCGCAACCGTCGGAGACAACACCAAGGCAATCCGAGACATGAGCCTCAATTCAAAAGAGATGGATGGCCACTTGGATGAAAAGATCACCAGCCTAGAAGATGACCTCAATGGCACAACCGAGAGCCTCAACTCAATCGTACTTATAGCTCACCAAGCTAAGAAGAGAGCCTCGGAGGTTAACCAAAAGGAGCAAGAGCTTTATTCAACTATGTTAGTATTGGTGGAAGGACAAAAACAATTCAAGGTGTTGCTCGATGACTTGAAGAACCATGTGGAGGAGAGACACAAGACCCTACTTGAGAAGACCACATTATGGCAAGATAGAACCGGAGGAGTCTCCAAAGGAATCGAAGACCTCACCAAACGCTTGAAGGACGTGGATGAGAAGATCCGAGCTTTGAAAGACACAAAGGCGGCCGATTCAAAACCAGACAAAGCCCAAGCTGCCTTTGGTGTTAAAGAAACCAATTCAAGAGTCGTTTGGGATGAGGATGAAAAGAGACAAGGAAAGCGGACAGCAAGGATAAGAGGAAGAAAATTGCCGGAAGGAACACCACTCTCTCCAAGATCATCACTACCACCCGTCCCTAAGGAGAAAAGGAAAGCGAGCTCATCAAATGATTACACCATTGATGACTTCAATTTCATGGCAAAAAGGTTCCCTAGCAATATGCCCTTTGATGTCGCTTGCAACAAGAGCCCTTACCTTCAAGATTTTGTATGGACTCACGATTGGAGCTTAGCCGAGGTGGAGAAGATGTATAATGAAGCAAGAGAGGAAATACCTGCTCCAAGGACACTACACAAGCTTCATGACCCAGGTTACTTCCTTATACATTGCTCTATCAACGGAAAATTCTTTGATGATGCGTTATGTGATTCCGGTTCAAGCGTGAACCTCATGCCGGCTGTGATAGCAAGAAGTTTGGGATTGATCGAGACCATGGAGCGGACCAACATGGGCATAAAACTTGCCAACAACTCTTCATTCAAACCACTTGGCAAGGTAAGAGATGTTCAACTTTCCTTTGAAGATTGCATCATCCCGGCCGATTTCTATATTGTCACTATGGAGGATCCGGACGACCAAGCCATTCTACTTGGGAGGTCCTTCTTAGCAACAGCCGGAGCAATTATGGATTGGCCAAACAGGAGAATCTCTCTAGCCAATGTTGACAAGGATACCTACTATGTTGCTGCACCTCCCGGTTTCTCATCCAAAAGATTTCGGTACACAAGTGGAGGAGAAGGCACACAACAAGGTTACTTGATCAAAGAAGTGTTACAAGACAAGATGCACTTGGAGCCATCCAGTACTAGGAGCTTTCTACAGCCTCCACACTTGCCTAACACCTAAGGAACACAAGGAGTCGAGCTATAAAGACTTTAAACTAGCGCTTATGGGAGGCAACCCATATTTTTCTTCCCTTTTTAATTTTTGTTTTGGTTTTCATTTACTATTAACTTGAATTTTTTGGGAATTTTATAAAATCCACAAAAACAAAACAAACATGTTTTAGGATAAGTACCAAAGAAGACCATCAAAGGAGTTTTGCACGTTTCATGAGCCGGAACTTAATGAAGTCGAGTTATCCCACCCATATCATCCCGCCCTTGTTCCGGAGCACCAACATAGCGGTCACCACCTCCGGATGCACAAGGAAGATTACGGAGATCAATCGGTGGAAGAAATTCACAACACGGTCGAGTCATATGGAAGATATCAAGTCCGGCAGCATTCTCCCGGCCACACGGGTAACACGGAGGACCCAATCGACCCATCTCACAAACGGCTCAACCAAAGTCCACCAAACTTCACAGGCGACCAGACAACACCATGTTGGTCGGCAAATCCAAAAGATAGGACGAAGAAAAGTCGACGGTTCAGGAGATATGCTTGGAAGCCCTAATCCGGTCGATGGCGGGCACCAAATGGTCGACAAAACCCAAATCACGACATAGGTGCGGCAACCAGCTGGGAATGACTTATTGGCGCCTCACTAACACTTTTCCAGAAGAAGATCCAAGATCGAACGAGCCAATCCCAAAAGAAGTCACGCAAACCCTTCCCGGAGCCGTATTGACCATTTTGTGAAGGAAATTTCAAACCGCCCGACCGTTTGCCCTCAAACTTCTCCAGTGGTCATAAAATATCAGGTTGGTCGACGAATTTTCAAGCCCGGTCGAGGAATTCATCATCGTTTGGGCTGGGGACTATTGCACCCTCTCCGGATCGTCCGGATGGCCACCAAATGATGCATCTCCCAAACCGCCCGTTTGTTCGACCTCAAACTTCACCACGGCTCCTAAAATATATGATTGGTCGGTGGAATTTCAAGATCGGTCAGAGAATTGTTCACGGTTCAGGCTGTGGTCATCTACATCACCTTCCGGCCAGCCGATGACTCCACCCGATGACGAATTCTCAAATCCGCTCGTTCGTTTGACCTCACACTTCACCAGCGGCTCTAACACATCATATTGGACGGTAAATTTTCAATCCCGTTCATAAAATTCTTAACGGTTTATCATGTGGTCCACAGCCTTCATTTTGGCCGACACACGGGCATTACACGACCACACTGCACACCGGACGGAATCACACCCTCAGATTGAAAACTCACCGACCAAATACATCTAAGGAATGATTTGATGTTGTCATATCACACTTGGAGTCGCTCAACAAAGCAAAACCGCTCTTCATGACCTATGGTCCCTCTTTGGTAACAAAATCCGAAACACTTTCCCAACCAATTCAATTTTCTTTTTCACCCCTCTTAATTGGATTTGCTTCCACCGGGACGGTGCAAGTTAAGTCTGGGGGGATTACTAACACGTTTGTTCTTTTTGACTTTTCTTTTCATTTTTCCCTTTGAGTCGTTTTATTGAGTCAAAATTTTGTCCGAGAATTATGACCTTTTCTTTGAAACTAACCATGTTACACTAACGTTTAAGTGACCATTGAAACAGTATTTGGCAACACACTCACTCAATGTACACTTTGAGCGGATCGGTTTACCAAAAATGGCCACATTTCCAAAAAGCCAATGGAGGATCCACCTTTGACTCCGCACCTTAATGAACTTAACCTTCTCAGCTAGGGGCTTGGTTTTACAAAGGGAACAACTCCTCATCCTCACCAAATAGTGAAAGTCTACGTGAGTTCGGTTTCCCCTCTCTCTCCCCTTCAATTTAAGAAAAAGCACCAAGGTCCAAGTAACCGGGGATTAGGTGGCTACCACCATCAATACTCGCGTCTATGGAAGACCCTTCGATCCAAGTAACCGGGGATTAGGTGGCTACAACCATCAATACTCGCGTCTATGGAAGATCCATCAAAAACCTCCACAAAGAGGAGAAGAAGTCGGATAAAAAAATACCTTGCTACCCTAAAAAAGGGATGAACCGACTTAAGAAGTGAGAAGAGAGAGAGGTGAAGCAAGAGCCAAGACAAGTGTTTAAGCACAAGAGGATGAGAAAGAGATCATAAACCCTTTGATCGATATCCCCTAGTTGAGACCGCACCTTTAAAAATTGAAGGAGTCAAAGGAGGTGAGCCCGGATGGTCATATGGAGTGTGGGTTACTTTGGGATGACTGCTAAACTCAATGTAAGTACTTATGTTCCTCATCATATAGCCAAAACCGTTTTTCATGTGGATTACTAAAACATAAGCTAAACGTGGATTTTCAAAATGCATTGAGAGTTCTCATGTTTTCAAACCTCTTTTCCTTTCTTAGTTTGCTTGAGGACAAGCAAAAGGCTAAGTCTGGGGGAGTTGATATATCCATATTTTACATGTTTTTACCTTGGTTTTCTTTATATTTTCTTACCCAATAATAATGATTTTGTATCCAAGAGGTAGTTTTCTTGTATATTGTGGTTTTGGGAAGCAAACAGGTCAAAATGGCAAAAAGAAGGCAAAAGAGCTTAAAACAATGATCCATGCAAGTTCCCAAGTCAAGAGCTTCAACAAAACTCAAGTTAGCCGGTTTCCGCATTCGGACAGAATCGAAGCGCCCGAAAGATGACCGCGGCAAAGGGTCTTTCCTACGTCCAAATCATGAGATCTTTATATGGAAAGATAGATAAATGAGTCATGCGTCCCGACGAAGTGGAATTGGGCTATTTGGAGCAGAAATGCGGCCTAGGATCTTTTTCTCCCAAGACATGTCCGTCTGGCGAGTAAGTGAAGCCCATGGAGCTTGGATGAGCGAAATGGACCGGGATCACTGCGGGCCAAGCCTAGACTTCATCAAGACTCAAGCCCACACTCTTTCACGCGATCAGGAAGCAGCGGCACCGACTTGAGCAAGACTTGGTGAGCAAGTTCACCCGGGTGAAGAAAAAGGAAACATTCCTCTTCTTGCCCGCGCATTAACTCGGCCGACCTAAGCCTCCCCTCTCCTATATATACTCGCTTTTAGCCTCTTGTATCATCATCAGAGACACACCAGAACACATCTTGAAACTCTTTCAATAAACCGGAGCCACTTAGGTGGTCTCCTTGTTCTTTCTTCTTCTTCTTTTGCATCTTGTACATACTCGCATGTTTAGATAGTTTTAAGTCTAGGTTTAGAGGTTTCCCCCTATGGAAGGGCCACGGTTTGATCCATATCACTCCGCCTCTCTCCATTAGAATCATGGGATCCTCTCTACTCCTTTAGACTCATTGTTGAATCATAGATCTTTCAAAGAAGACATGATATGATAAGCCATCAAGAATCGGTTGTTAAAGAAAGGGAAACCTTATGGTTCACCATCTTTATTCATACCTAAAGCTTGTTGCTAGAGTAGCTAACTAGCGACTTGATCCAAGGTTGATATACTCTCCAAAAGCTTGTTATATCTCCGGTCCTAATATTTGATGGGCAAATCGTCTTAGGCTATGAAAGTAGACCTAAGGAGTTTTGTGAACAATCACTACTCGATTTTATTGCATGTTTCACTCTTCAATGACCATGTGAAAGCTGAGTCCATTGGTTTAAGAGACATAGGTGGTCGGAGCCACGAAAGTGGGATGACCACATCTTAGTGTTTTGAGTTCATAGAAATCGGATTTAACAAACTTTTCAATTGATTTGGCTTGTGTCTTTTTGCGGATTATTCTTTGTTCAATAATGGTGTTTGTATAGTTTGCATTTGTTATTTGATTTTCCTTTATAAAACAAAAATACAAAACCCTTGCATATTATTGATTTAGCTTAACCAAATCTTTACAAATGCGTAGTGTGTAATTCGCATTCTCTTGTGGATCGACCCCTAAGTACTACAACAACATGTTGTGCACTTGCAACCATGTTTAGCTTAGGGTTTTTATTACTTGCATATATACCACACCCTTGTTTGGCACACATCAGGCGTGATATGCTATGCAATCAGAATATGATCAAGAAAGGCTAAGTCAAGCCGAATGCAAGGGTGTGAATTCTAAACTATCAACCTAAACACAGAAATGGAAAATGCAAATACAAATGCAATGGTACTTCACGGCGTCCAGACGCGACGCTATCAAGTGAACAAAGGTGAAATGCAATGATATTTAAACTAAGAACCAGAAGCTAGAATGATCAAATGCAACAAGATAAAAAGATAAAAGCTTAAAGAACAAAACTCAAGATCAAAATCAAAGAAAACAAAGGATCCTAAGAATGGGTGTTATTGACTAATGAATTTCCATGATTAACACTAGGGTGTTCAACAAAACTCAAACAGAGCTACTCCCTCAGCTGCGAACTCGACAGCAAGCTAATCCACTCTCGTGATAGAAGCTATCGAGTTGGTGTGTGTTCCAGACCCACTCTCATGGCGAAATCCACACCAACAAGCACTAGGAATCAGCTCGCACATGCTAAAGTGCAATAAAAACGCTAGTATCCTAGGTATGATATGCAAATTTCTTGGAAAAGCTGGTTCAGGCATTTCATCAAACACCTTCTGGGTGCTGAAATGCCTAGCTTCAGATTCCAAATGATCAGGAAGGAATCAACATTAAGAATACTAATCAAGAAGGGAAACTATCAATCAAGGCTTAAACACTCTAGGTAATCATGTGTCTTCACTAATCTAACCCATCCTTAAGATTCTAAGAACACTACTCAGAAACCGACTTCATGAAATCCGACTCAGAAAACTGTGAAACTAGCATCAAAAGATAGAGATTAAGAAGATGATCAAGTTCAAAGAAGGAAGCAGGTGCAAATTGATTCAAACTAAGAAGGAATCTCAAATACAAAGCAAGAACACCACAGAGGCGATTTTGTGTTTCTGAAAGCTAAAAAGTAGAATAAAATTCGAGAGAGTGCAAAAGTGACATCACAGGGTTTTTATACTAAGTTGCAGAAAAAGGTAAAATAGGTCACGCGCGTGTGGACTTGACGTCCAACTCGACGTGTATGTGTGGAATTCGTCGAGTGCTTCTAAAGGTTGCACCTTTGGCTTCGACTCGACTACCAACTTGACGTCTATGTCTGGTTCACGTCGAGTTCGTGTAAAGGCGGCTCCTTTATTCTGGACTCGATGTGCAACTTGACGTGCATGTCTGGACCCCGTTGAGTGCGTATATGGACCCCGTCAAGTACGCTTCCTTTTCTCCCAAGCAACAGGTTCTGGACTCCACTTCACCTCTCCGGTTCAGGCACTAATCCTCCACCTTCAAAACACCCTCCAATGCTCCAAATATACCTGAAAACAACTCCAAAAGCAACAAAACATGCAATGCTAATGCAAATGCTATGAAGTGTGGTAAGTGGATGCAAATGGAGATGAAACGTGACGAAGTGGTGTGATATGTATGCAAAAAATGATGAATTAAGGATGCTGAAACAAGGCTAAATATGTGTACATCAAGGATGTTGTTCATCCTCTATACCTTCCTTCTAATCCTTTTCAAGGTGAGTGCGTGACTGTAGGTCCGTTGAGCGTTAGAGATTGTTTGATTTCGAGTTTGGATTGTGTTCTTGAGTTGTTTATACTGGAAATCGTGTTTTGGATTGTATTGGGGCGTTGAAAACCCTTGATTGTGAGTTTGTACTTGTGTTATGCGATTTTCGTAGCTTTTGGTGTCTGGGCGTCGAGCTGGTGTCGACCGACACTCGATGGGTGTCGATCGACACTCAGGAGGCTGGCGTCGATCGACACCATAGAGGTGTCGGTCGACACCGACCTGGGGTGTCAGGAAACGTGGGTTTTTCCTGACCTGGTGATTTATATTGTTGAGCATTGTTCTTGTTGTTGATTATTGTTGATGTATTGTCTAGTGTTTGACGTACTTGGCCTGTAGGCAGGATGATCCACTCACTAAGTATTTATGATAATACTTACGCATCTCTATTCCAATGTGATGCAGGTAACAGCAATGTTCTTCCGCGGAAAGAGACCGAGAGAAGAGGATGATGAGATTAGGAATTTGATTTTGGCTATCTTGTTGTGGTTGACAAGGAATTCATGATTAAGGTGTTAGTCTTTATTTTAATAATGTAGCAAACCTGATGTTTAGGTTGCTAGAATTCTTTATTGGTTATTGGTTATTGGTTATTTGTTGAACGGTTTATTATGATTTAATATTATTGATTTCTTTCGAGAATTTCCGCATTGATAATATTTAAAAAAAAAAAAAAAAAAACTTGGTTGTTTCATTTTGGTATCAGAAGCGTATACGGTTTTAGGACTGTTAGTATTGGATGAATTGGACTATGTGTTTAATTGATTATGTGAGTTAGTCGGTTAGTGGTCTAGTCTCATCCTCTCGGTCTTCCAGTTTTCCGCGGTAAGTGAGTTGGATAGTTGTGTGTTGTATTTTGTGTTTGCGCTGACTTTGCTCATTTCTGTATTTGGTGGAAGTGCAGAGAGATGGATGCAGGTCGTGGTCGTGGTCGCGGTCGTGGCTGTGGTCGTGGTGGAGCCCGTGGGGGCAGAGGAGCTGGTCGCGGTGGGCGAGCAGAGGAGCTGGTCGCGGTGGGCGAGCAGCGGGTCATGGAGGTCGGGGTGCTGGTCGTGGTGTGCCAGAGGCTGAGGTTTCAGTGGAGAGTGCAGCGCCGAGTGTGGCGGCAGCGTCAGTTACTCTGTCAGTTTCGTTGGCCGGTGGGGCTAACTCAGGTGCCAGTGGTGGCGCAGGAGCTGGAGCGGTTCCCGGTGGGGGCGCTGCTTTAGCTCAGGGAGAGTTGATCTACTGACGCAGTTGTTGGCACGTCTTCCTCAGGCAGTTCCACAGCAGGCTCCGGTTGCACCTCCAGCGGCCGGGGCACAGGTTGGTGACGGTTTTGTTGAGCAGCAGGAGGCTGCGGGGCAGCAGGGTGCTGCGGTTGGGTTTTCGCCTTATCGGGAGATGATGAGGGAGATGCAGAGGATTGGCACGCCTATGTTTGAGGGCGGTGTTACTCCAGAGCAGGCAGACGAGTGGCGTCAAAGGTTGGAGTGGAACTTCGATTAAGTTCGTTGTCCAGAGCAGTTTCAGGTTGAGTTGGCAGTGCACTACCTTGGAGGTGATGCACATTTGTGGTGGAGGTCTGTTAGGACCTGGAGAGCAGATTGGACTTGGGTTGATTTCGTCGAGGAGTTCAACCACAAGTTTTTCCCGCAGGAGGCTCGTGACAGACTGCAGTTGAGGTTTCTGGACTTGACTCAGGGTGAGAGGTCTGTTCGAGAGTACGATGCAGAGTTCTACAGATTGGTGGTTCATTCTTGTGGTGAGCTGGTGAGTGAGTGGGCTTTGATGTCGAGGTTTCTTCAGGGGCTTCGGAGGAATATCAGGACTCAGTGCAGAGGTGGTATGTACCACACTAGAGCCGGTTTAGTGGAGTTGGCATCTTCCATTGAGGAGGATTTGCGTGAGCCGGTGAGCTCAGCAGTTGTTCCAGTTGCAGTTACTCCTGCTACCCATCCTTGGGGCCAGCAGCAGCAGCAGCAGCGTAGAGGTTACAGTTCTGGTCATGGCAGGGGCGGCAGGCCTGCGCAGGGCCCGAAGAGGAGAGCAGAGGAGATATCTGATAGTAGCCAGAGTGCGGGTGGTTGCTTTGGTTGTGGGAGTTTGGATCACAGAGTTGCTACTTGCCCCAAGAGGGCGGGATCCAGAGAGACTTCAGTGTGCTTCTATTGCAGGGAGCCGGGGCATATCAAGCCAATGTGTCCTAAGTTACAGCAGAGGTCTGTGTCAGTGGTGCAGCCGTTGGCTATTCAGTCAGCAGCTCAGATTGCAGCGTTGCAGTCAGGTGGAGCGCCGAGGGTTTATACTCCGGCAGAGGTGGGCCAGACCAGTCAGTCAGGCCAGATCACAGGTATAATCTTCGACTCAGACTTGTAAATTCTTAAAGGTAGAATTTTGGTGTTGTCTGTTTCTTTTATTTTACTGTGATAGAGTTTTGGAGGTTCTCAACACTTGTGGAATTGTGTAGGGACCTTGTTAGTTGGTGGATTTGAGTCTCACGTGTTGTTTGACTCGGGAGCATCTAACTGCTTCATTACTCCGGAGAGAGCTGAGGGTAGTGGTATTCGGAGTAGCGATGGCGAGGCTTCAGGCTTTGTCAAGGTGGCCGGTGGTGGTTTTCTGGCTACTTCGGGCAGAGCTAGAGCAGTTGATGTGCAGATTGCGGGGCAGTCTATGCCAGCGGATTTAGTCATCAGTCCAGTGGAGCTGTATGACGTGATTTTGGGGATGGACTGGTTATCTTTTTACCGGGTTCATCTGGATTGCTACAGAGGTAGAGTGGTGTTTGAGCAGGATGCAGGGAAGTTGGTTTATCAGGGAGTGAGACCGACTTCAGGGAGTATAGTGATCTCAGCTATTCAGGCAGAGCAGTTGTTAGAGCGGGGTTGCGAAGCCTATTTGGCGACGATTACTATGACAGAGTCTAGTGGTGAGGTGGTTTTGCAGGATATTCAGGTTGTTCGGGATTTTGAGGATGTATTTCGGTCGCTGAAGGGATTGCCACCATCTCGGTCAGATCCTTTCACGATTGATTTAGAGCCCAGGACAGCTCTGATATCAAAGACACCTTACAGGATGGCTCCAGCAGAGATGGCAGAGCTGAAGAAGCAGCTAGAGGACCTTTTGAGTAAAGGGTTCATCAGGCCGAGTGTTTCGCCGTAGGGGGCGCCAGTGTTATTTGTGAAGAAGAAGGATGGCAGTTTTCGGTTGTGCATTGATTACCTGGACTTAACCGAGTCACAGTGAAGAACAGGTACCCACTTCCGAGGATTGATGAGTTGTTGGATCAGTTGAGAGGTGCTACTTGGTTCTCCAAGATTGACTTGGCATCGGGATATCATCAGATTCCGATAGATGAGACAGATGTCCGGAAGACAGCTTTTCGGACGAGGTATGGGCATTTTGAGTTTGTGGTCATGCCTTTTGGTTTGACAAATGCGCCGGCAGCTTTCATGAGATTGATGAACGACGTGTTCAGGGAGTTTCTGGATGTGTTTGTCATCATTTTCATAGATGATATTTTGGTGTATTCGAGGAGTCCAGAGGAGCATGCGACGCATTTGAGGCTTGTTTTGGAGAAGCTTCGGGAGCAGAAGCTTTCTGCTAAGTTGAGCAAGTGCAGCTTTTGGCAGAGGGAGATGGGTTTTCTTGGCCACATTGTTTCTGCAGAGGGAGTTTCTGTGGATCCGGCTAAGATCGAGGCCATCAGAGATTGGCCTAGACCGAGTAGTGCTACAGAGATCAGGAGTTTTCTGGGTTTGGCAGGCTACTACAGGAGGTTCGTCAAGGGGTTTGCGAGTATGTCTCAGCCGATGACGAGGTTGACTGGCAAGGATGTGCCGTTTGTGTGGTCGCATGAGTGCGAGGAGAGCTTTGGGAAGCTCAAGGAGATGTTAACTAGTACACCAGTGTTGGCATTACCCGATCCGGGGAAGCCTTATGTAGTGTACACAGATGCTTCAGGAGTTGGACTTGGTTGTGTTTTGATGCAGCAGGGCAGAGTGATTGCCTATGCTTCGAGTCAGTTGCAGGGCAGTGAGCGCAACCGTCCTACACATGATCTTGAGTTGGGAGCAGTGGTTTTTGCACTCAAGATTTGGAGGTCTTATCTTTATGGTGGTAGAGTGCAGATCTTCACAGACCACAAGAGTCTACAACATATCTTTACTCAGCCCTTGCTGAATGCGAGGCAGACGCGTTGGGTGGAGTTTCTGGCAGACTATGACCTGGATATTGTCTATCATCCGGGCAAGGCCAATTTGGTGGCAGATGCTTTGAGTCGACGAAGGGTTGATTCAGATAGAGAGCGTGGTGTTGAGGCTTTGGTCAGCGAGATTAGTACATTGCGTCTTTGTGCTATTTCAGAGGAGCCTTTGGGTTTAGAGGCAGCTGATCAGGCATATTTACTCAGTAGGATCAGAGTGGCTCAGCAGAGTGATCAGAGTTTAATTGATGCTTCGCAGGCGTCTGGTTCTGAGTATCAGGTCTCATCGAATGGGACTATCTTAGTTCGTGGGCGAGTTTGTGTGCCCAAGGATGTGGAGTTGAGACAGGATATTTTGAGAGAGGCTCATTCGAGCAAGTTTTCGATTCATCCGGGTGCGACCAAGATGTACCGTGATCTCAAACGGTATTATCATTGGGTTGGGAAGAAGAGAGATGTGGCAGATTGGGTTGCGAGGTGCAACACTTGTTCTTTGGTCAAGGCAGAGCATCAGGTGCGTAGTGGTCTTTTGCAGAGTTTACCCATTCCAGAGTGGAAGTGGGATATGATCACTATGGATTTTGTTGTGCCTATCTCACGGACATTCGATGCTATTTGGGTCATTGTGGATCGCTTGACCAAATCAGCACATTTTTTGGCCATCAAAAAGACAGATGGAGCGGCTGTTTTGGCTAGGAAGTTTGTGCGAGAGATTGTGAGGCTGCATAGAGTGCCAGCCAGTATTGTGTCGGATAGAGATCCGAGGTTTGCTTCAGAGTTTTTGAGGGCATTTCAGACTGAGATGGGCACTAAGGTGCATATGAGTACAGCGTATCATCCGCAGACAGATGGGCAGTCAAAGAGGACTATTCAGACTTTGGAGGATCTGTTGAGGATGTGCGTACTGGATTGGGGTGGTCATTGGGCTGATCATCTGTGTTTGGCAGAGTTTGCCTATAACAACATTTTTCAGTCTAGCATTGGCATGGCTCCATTTGAGGCTTTGTATGGGAGGCCATGCAGGACACCGTTGTGCTGGACCCAAATGGGGGAGCGCAGCATGTTTGGAGCTACTTTTGTTCAGGAGACGACGGAGAAGATCCGTGTCTTGAGGTTGAACATGAAGGAGGCTCAGGATAGACAGAGGAGTTATGCAGATAGGCGGCGACGTGAGCTTGAGTTTCAGGTGGGAGATAGAGTTTATCTCAAGATGGCTATGTTGAGGGGCCCTAACAGGTCCATAGCAGAGAACAAGCTCAGTCCGCATTTTATGGGTCTGTTTCCAGTGGTGGAGCGAGTTGGGCCAGTGGCTTATTGGTTGGAGTTGCCACCGATTATGAGCGCCTTTCACAAGGTGTTTCATGTTTCTATGTTGAGGAGGTGTTTGCATCCTTCAGAGGAGTTAGTGGCAGAGATTCCAGAGGATCTTCAGCCAGATATGACAGTTCTGGCGGTTCCTGTGAGGATTCTTGAGAGGAGAGTCAAGGTTTTGCGGAACAAGAGGGTGCCATTGTTGAGAGTCTTGTGGGACTGTAGTGGCACAGAGGAGCAGACTTGGGAGCCAGAGGCAAAGATGAAGCTGAAGTTCGGAAAGTGGTTCGACAAGCAGGCTGTGGAGTGAGCTTCTTCATCTTTGTGGTTCTAGTCTTGCTATGGTTTTGTTGTTGTTGGTTTTGGATTTATGTATTTCGTTTTCGTTGTACGATATACATTTTTGGAGTTATATGAGATGGAGTTTTGCCTCATATTTTGGTTTCGTGTTTGGATGTTACAAGTTTCTTTGGCCGGTGGAGTCATTGAAAGTTTTTGGTCATATGTTGATACGCGTTTCAGTATTATTACTCGATATATCTAGAGGCGGTGGGCTTTTAGAGTAGACGGTGGGTCTACTTTTGTTGGGACGGTCGGTGCCCGGCAGACTTATATTGGGGGTCGCTACCTCAGTATGAGTTGTTTATATGACGGTGGGTCACAGTTTGGTTTTCGTGACGGTGGGTCACGGTTTGGATATCGTGACGGTGGGTCGCAGTATGGATATTGTGGCAGTGGGCCGCAATATAGATACCGTGACGGTGGGTTACGGTATTGAGAGTAATAATGTCTTGAAACATGCGTATAACATAGGACTGAAAATGTGAGTTTTTGAGGTCTTGGAGAGACGTTTGTGTTGGGATTCGAGGACGAATCCAGTTTAGTGGGGTAGAATTGTAACATCCGCGAACCAGAAAGTTGTCTTAGAAAGGGTATCGGACGACATTAGGGATTCGGGAGTCGATTACATACGCTCTTTGAGGTGTGAATTGAGGATTGATTGTACATGTTCTTGTTTGATTGTTATACAGTCGGTTTAAGGTTCAATCATCTCGAAGAAAATGTTTAAAAAGCTCCTAAATGCCTAGTGTCGATCGACACCAAAGGGGTGTCTCGATCGACACCGGTTATCGTGAGCGATTCCGGGTTTAGTCGATCGAATTGAGGTTGGTTTGGTTTTGGTCGATGGGTGTCGATCGGCACCGGTTACTGTGAAATCGACCGGTTTGATTTAAGTCGGCTGGTTTTGTTCCGGTTAAGGGTTTGGAATCCCTAGGTCGCGAATAAAATCCTGTGGCCGCGTGAGAAGTCACTTTTTCGAGAAAGAAAAGTTTCAGAGGCGTTTTTGAATGAAGGAGGTGATTTTCAGAGAGTTTTGTGGAGTTTCTGAGGCTTTGGGTTGCTGTTCATCCTCTATACCTTCCTTCTAATCCTTTTCAAGGTGAGTGCGTGACTGTAGGTCCGTTGAGCGTTAGAGATTGTTTGATTTCGAGTTTGGATTGTGTTCTTGAGTTGTTTATACTGGAAATCGTGTTTTGGATTGTATTGGGGCGTTGAAAACCCTTGATTGTGAGTTTGTACTTGTGTTATGCGATTTTCGTAGCTTTTGGTGTCTGGGCGTCGAGCTGGTGTCGACCGACACTCGATGGGTGTCGATCGACACTCAGGAGGCTGGCGTCGATCGACACCATAGAGGTGTCGGTCGACACCGACCTGGGGTGTCAGGAAACGTGGGTTTTTCCTGACCTGGTGATTTATATTGTTGAGCATTGTTCTTGTTGTTGATTATTGTTGATGTATTGTCTAGTGTTTGACGTACTTGGCCTGTAGGCAGGATGATCCACTCACTAAGTATTTATGATAATACTTACGCATCTCTATTCCAATGTGATGCAGGTAACATCAATGTTCTTCCGCGGAAAGAGACCGAGAGAAGAGGATGATGAGATTAGGAATTTGATTTTGGCTATCTTGTTGTGGTTGACAAGGAATTCATGATTAGGGTGTTAGTCTTTATTTTAATAATGTAGCAAACCTGGTGTTTAGGTTGCTAGAATTATGTATTGGTTTTCATTGGTTATTGGTTATTTGTTGAACGGTTTATTATGATTTAATATTATTGATTTCTTTCGAGAATTTCCGCATTGATAATATTTAAAAAAAAAAAAAAAAAAAGCTTGGTTGTTTCAGATTGTGCATGTTCTTGTTTGATTGTTGTGCAGTCGGTCTAAGGTTCAATCATCTCGAAGAAAATGTGTGAAAAGCTCTTGAGTACCTAGTGTCAATCGACACCTAAGTGGTGTGTCGATCGACACCGGTTATCAGGTTCGATTCCGGTTTATGTCGATTGCGCGTTTGATTTGTGGTTTGAGTTGGTTTGGTCGATGGGTGTCGACCGACACCAAGGAAGGGTGTCGATCGACACCGGTTATTGAGAAATCGACCGGTTTGATTTAAGTCGGCTGGTTTTGTCCGATGGAATCCCTATTCCGCGATTTAAAGGTACTGTAGCCGCGTGAGAGGCACAAGTTTCGAGGCAGAGAAGAAGGGAGGCGATTTTCTGAGTGAGGAATCCGATTTCTGAGTTTCTGGGTTGAATCTGTTGTTGTTTTTTATTGTTCCATCTCCTTTCCTTCCTTTCAATCCTTTTTAAGGTGAGTGCGTGACTGTAGGTCCGTTAATCATTGGAAGTTGTTTGATTTCGAGTTTCATGATGAGTTTTCGAGTTGTTCTTGAGTTATGGTTGAGTTATATTGCTGTTTGATCGATGTGGGGGTTGAATCCCACGATTTTGTATGTTTATGCGCTGTTTTGTAGCTTCTGGTGTCTGGGCGTCGAGCTGGTGTCGACCGACACTCGATGGGTGTCGATCGACACTCTTGAGGTGTCGGTCGACACTGACCTGGGGTGTCAGGAACGTGGGTTTTTCCTGACTTGGAGGTTTCTGTTGTTGATTATTGTTCTTCTTGTTGATTATTGTTGATGTATTGTCTAGTGTTTGACATACTTGGCATGTAGGCAGAATGATCCACTCACTAAGTATTTATGATAATACTTACACATCTCTATTCCAATGTGATGCAGGTAACAACAATGTTCTTCCGCGGAAATAGACCGAGAGAAGAGGATGAGGAGACTAAGAATTTGATTTTTGCTATCTTGTTATGGTTGACAAGGAATTCGTTTTTAGGATGATAGTTTTATTTTAATAATGTAACAAATCTGATGTTTAGGTTGCTAGAATTTATTATTGGTTTTCATAGGTTATTGGTTATTTGTTGAATGGTTATTTATGTTTTAATATTATTGATTTATTTCGAAAATTTCCGCATTGATAATTA
This sequence comes from Erythrophleum ivorense, assembly GCA_026724425.1. Classification (NCBI taxonomy): domain Eukaryota; kingdom Viridiplantae; phylum Streptophyta; class Magnoliopsida; order Fabales; family Fabaceae; genus Erythrophleum; species Erythrophleum ivorense. Next base: position 736,886 of record JAIUCV010000354.1, read on the forward strand.
TTTAAAAAAAAAAAAGGCTTGATTGTTTTTTAATAATGTTTATTAACGCATAAAATCATCTTTCTTCCAATGGATATACAACAAATTTATTTAGATATAATAAGATGAAAACTATTAGTGGACAGCTCTTTTATCTTGAAAAAAAAAAAAAAAATTAGTGAACAACTTACTACACATCAATTTATTTTTTAAAGAAAAAGTACTTACTACACATTCACTTAATAAAACATAAATTACAAAATATGACATTATAGAGACATATAGATGTTATTAGACCATCTCCAATAATGTATTCCGTCAGTAATTTGATTGCAGCTTGAATCCCTTATATATTAAAACATAATGCACTGCTGAGGTGTCATCACCAGAACCATTCTCAGGGAGTTTTTAAATTAAGACATAACTTACTACATAATTTACAAGGAATACCATTGGTTATTTTGTTTTTTTTATTTATCTAGGAGTAAATGCTACCACATCCATAATATATTAACCATTAATATATTATTTCCTTTCCTTAATTGGTAATCACGAAAATTATTAAATAAGAAATATATTCAACTCAGTTCTATCATATTAATTATTTTTAAAATCATTATATTTCTCCTATCATCTTTTTTTTACTTTATTTAAAAAAATAATGTGTATCATCTATATAAAAAAATAAGTAGAATAAAAAATATATTTTTTTCCTTATATTTTATGATTTGAATTTTTAAAAACAAAATAAATTACGAGAACTGTTAAAATTCCACATTGGATATGTTGTTGAGTGATGGTTAAAAAATCTATTATAAAAAAATATAGATTATATGCAACCATATGAGAATAAAACCTCATTTAGTAAGCATGTAAATGTAAAAAACAATTCTAAATTTTATTCGATTTAATATAGTTTTTCAGTTAGACTATATGATTAGAACGAATAAATAAATATTTTAATTTGATCATAATTGTAAAATATTTTATATTAGACCAAAATTTTGAATATTCTAATTTTTATTTTTAGAAAAATGTAATATTTTAACCTGATCAAAAAGTTAAAATATTAGTATATTAATATATTTTAATATTATTATAATTCTACCAAGATCTTTGAAAAGTACAAAATTTAAAGATGTATAATATAATATTTAATATTAATAAGTAATCAATAATATAAAACTTAAGAAATATATATTTTATCTTATGAAATGTATTTTTTCTAAACTTAAGTAATCATACCTAAAACTTCTTATCTTATAAAATACATGAAGTATAATTTTTTTTTTTAATTACAAATTTTTATTTTCAATTGTACTTCTTTGAACTATCTTATTATATTGTATTCATTTGAGTTTTATGTATCTTGCTTAGATCTATTAAATATTTATGTATGCGGTCAAAGTTTTAATTTGTTTACCTTTTTAAAAAATAATTTAAAATGTTTAATTTCAACACTCTAAATGAAGGTATAATCAAACCAAGAAAAATTTCGTTGTATAAAATTTCGAAATAGTTAAATAGTTATTTTTTAATAAAAATATAAATTTAAAAACTATCACCCCGTGCAGGGCGCGGGTCCAACCCTAGTGAAATGTTATTTATGGTTAACAAAAAGAAAATATAATAAGAGATGGGAAAGAAATTTATATAACATCCGGACTCTGCCTAATAAATTAAATTATTATTATTAGAGTATCATGAAAATAAGCTCATAATGATAATGCAAGACTCTAAATTTAACACACAAGATTATAATTCTTAACTATTGTTTGTTCTTCTTTGAAAACATTTACAATTACAAATTAAATCGAATTCTAGATCAATTCTGAGATATTCGTACTAATTAAATTGTGTCTTGCTGATTAAAATGGAACCATGAAACGACCCAATTTAAAGATCTAGCCACCGAACACTCTTCTTTCTTAATGTTTTTAGTTCACACATGTGCTATTTTCTTTGTAATCATAAATATAGGCCGTCTATATTGAATAAACATATATGATTTCACTTAAGTTTGAGAATAGTGGATAGAACAAAGTGTATTCTCGTATCATAATTTGGAATCGAAAAACATTGTTATATGCTCGTAAAAAGTTTAACTCAAGTGGAATTTTTGTGCCATTATTGTTGTTACTTGTTGGTGTACGATCATATCTTTGAAAAGCTTAGCCATTTGTAGTGTGATCATAGCTCGATTAAATACGAGAATGCTTCGGGCCATTGGGCTTATCCCATCAAATAGAAACCAGTTAAAGATTCATCTATATTGATACTTTTGAGACACGGTTTCTGGCGAGATTAATTAAGCTCTATATATCATAAAGATCAGGAGGAGGTTGATCAACTCGTTAAAGATTCATATGTTATTTAATTACATCTTGGTCTGGTTTCTTTTAGTTACATATTTTATTCAAAGTATGAACCTTTTTATATTATCAAAATAGTGTTTTTTGGTGCATGGTTTCTGTTAAAATAATGTAGTTTACAAATTCAATATACACAATTGATTGGCTTCATCGCAATTATAAAATTTAATAATTAACAGCAGATGATATGTCCTCGGACCATATAAAACTAATGTCAGAAATTAAATTATCAACTCATGAAACATATATCATGATTTAAATTAAGATCGATAGATATCGAATTATAGATACATCTAAGATATGAATTAGTACATTCGATTATAGTAGTGATCAAACTCAAAAGATAACACAAAAGAAACGGTGTTGACATTTGACCAAAAGAACAGTACTCTCAGACGCATCCAATAGATCGAGAACAAGGAAAGTCGTAAACAACATTAACTAACAAAAACGCAAAAAGATAAAATTAACCTAAAACTAGTAACTAGGGTTTTCATCAATAAGTACCCTCAATTGTTTTTCTTTTTGGGTTGGTCTCAACGAGAAGAGCCGAAAGTAGAAAGATCAGTCCAGGAAGAGCAAATACCATTGACATTAACCCATTTGTAAGGATTAGACTGGGCCCGAAATCACACGTGAAAGCCCGCTTAGACTGGGCCCGAAATCACACGAGTTAATGAGACTCTCGAACGAGTTTTACCACAGATTATTTTTTCTCTCGACAAATTATCTTTTTTTTTTTTTTTTTTCGTTTCTCGACACCTACCAACTTTTTCAATCTTTCAGATCTAATTCCTCATCGATATTTTCAGATCGAACTGTCGATTACGATTCTTATTTTTTTTAATCGATCTTTTTCTTTGGATCTTCAGATCCATAGATCTGGATTCTTTATTCAGCTTTTTTTTTTTTTCAGTTCGTTTTATTTCAGATCGAACTAGTTCGCTTCGTCGATGACGATTCTTTTTAATCTTCGTCGCTTGTTCGTTCGATTCTCACGGAGTTGAAGAAGCCTCTGGTATCGCCGGTTAGTCTTCTGACTTAGTATTTTTTTTGGTATTAAGTTAAGACAAATCTTGTATCTTGTGTTTGTATACTTATATACAGTAATTAAGTAAATTTAATACAAATTCAAGGAAAATACCGAAATATACGAAAATACAGTACTCCGTACGGAAATACAGTATTCGTACGAAAATACAGTATTCCGTATGTGATAAATCCCAACCCACCTAATACTAATAGCTGTTACAATTTCTCAGTTTAGCACTTTTCTTGAATTTCTTCATTGTTCCTTTTATGAACAATGAAATTAACTGACCAACTCTCCTCTACTTATTCTTATTCTCCTCTTCTTATTCTTATTCTTCTTCATCACCATCATTTCAACCTTTGTTTTTCATTTTTAAAATGTCTGGTGGTGTTTTAAATGAAGATCATGACGACTTGATTAGCCGATGGGTTACTAAAATTATTGTTGTAGTCTTAGTAATTATTATTGGTTCAGTTGTCATAGGTGTAATAGGTTTCTTTTTAGAAGATTGTCTGAAAAATATCAGGAGATTGTCTGAAAAAAAAACCAACCTTCCTTCGGTTATGAAGGAAAGCTTCCACTTCCAACATGATGAAGTGGAATGCGTGATTTGCCTGGAACCGTTTGAGCCAAACGCAATGTTGGCTCAAACCCCCTGCGGTCACGCATTCCACTCGGAATGTTTGGCGCAGTGGCCAAGAAATTGTCCAATTTGCCGAATTAGATTATAGGTTTGAATTTGTATAAATATTCCCGTATAATTTTTTGCCGTTTTCTTTCTAATATCTTTATTTTTCAGGGAAAAAGAAAAGAAAGAAAGCATGGGTTAGTCCTTCAAATTAAAGGTAATGTTTTCGACCTGTGATTTTATCATTCTCTCTGGCCCTAACGGACTCATGTCTCAGTGACAATGATGCTTACGTGGACGTGAAGAAAGATGGAGTCTTGTGCGTTGGAGTTGGATGGTATTTTAGATGAAGGGATCAATCTTGTGATGGAGAGAGATTATGGTTTGGATGGGAATCTTTAAGAAGTTAGATCTAAATCTGAAATGAAGAGACGATGGACAGATGAGCCCAAGTCATAATCTCTCTCTCTCTCTTCTGTGCGTCTCTCCTCTGTTTCAGTTTGATGTTTAATGTTTAGTACTTGTAAGTAACACTGTAACAGTAGCAGATTCTTAAGCTATAAAAAATGTTTTTTAGTGTCATCGTGATTTGTTAACCTCCGTACATTTTCCGGTGGCGGAAGTTTTCGCCGGAGAAAGAATATGTACTTCTGTTCTTATTGGGATATTGCTTGGTAGGCCTATTGGGCCTAAAGTTTAAGAAGGCTAGGGTTCATTGAATCCATTGGGTGTAATTTTGGAATCAATTCAAGGAAAAAATTAGTTAATATGTCTATAATGTCATATTTCTATTAGGAAACAACATTATGTGTACGTTTTAAAAGACATTTAATATGGAACAAAATAACGTTTTAAAGGTTGATAGGGGCTTAAGGCAAAGCTAAAAAAATAGGGGCCTTTTTAATATATATTTTTAATTACAAAATAGAAACAATATATATTCAAAGACATTTTTCTAAATGATCAAATAAAAAATATATCAAAAGCAGCACTAATATAAAAAGATCCGGTCAAAATTTTATATTTTCTATAAAAATTAGTATAAAATGTTAAACTAACAAAGATTTCAAAGTGATTTTCGTCACTTTAAAAAAAATAAGGGAGAAAAAAAAGAATTAGGTGAAGGAAAAAATATTCACCAAGGCCATGAAATTTTGGTTTCTTTCTTTGAAAAACTTAACATAGAGAAGCAAATTATATAAATTTACCTAATTTAAGTCGATTCCTTTTCAATTTAGGATTTATATTTTAGGTTTGGCGGTTTGAGATACATGCATCATATCCTTTTTTTGGTTTCGTAATTCCATTTTCCTTTTAAAGAAAATCTTAGCAATTGTGGAATCGAAATCGTGTCATACAACTACTATGGACCTATAGAAACCAGTATGATACTAAAACTAATTTGTATTAGGGGATTGTAATGTAGGTAACTGAATGATTATTATTGATGAATGTACAAAGTATATATACTGAGAATACAAGAGGAGCACTAGGGTAAACAGCTGTACATATCAATTACATATCAATTATAATCAGGCTTTCCTTATATGGTCTACACGCCCCCTCAAGATGGAGGGGCCTGTGTCACTCCAATCTTGCTGTAGAGTTCATGAAATCTCGCCCGAGGTAGGGGCTTCGTCAAGGCATCGGCGAGTTGATCTTTCGTGGAGATATGAGAGACTCGGACAGCTCCAGACTGGACATTATCTCGAACGAAGTGATAATCCAAAGCAAGATGCTTCATCCTCGAATGGAATATCGGGTTTGCACTCAAGTACGTGGCACCAACGTTATCACAATATATAACAGGCACAGAGGGAAGGTGAGTACCGAGCTCACTGAGAAGCGAACACACCCAACGAAGTTCGGCGGCAGTGTTGGCGACGGCTCTATATTCAGCTTCGGTAGAGGAGCGTGCAACACCCTTTTGCTTCTTGGAAGACCACGATATATGTGTAGCACCAATGTAGAGGATATACGCATTGGTAGAGACATAATCATCAGTATCTCCTGCCTAATCTGCATCTGAATATGCATGGAGAACAAGGGGTGAGTTGGCGCGAAGGAAGATTCCATGTGACGTTGTTCCGGCTAAATAGCGTAGTAAGCGTTTCACAGCTTGCCAGTGGTTATCAGTCGGAGCATGCATGAACTGGGACAGCTTGTTCACCGCGAAAGCAATATCAGGCCGAGTGAATGCCAGGTATTGCAGGCTGCCGATGATCATTCGATATTCACTCGGATTGGTGAGAGGCTTACCAGATTTGAGTGATAGCTTGGGATGGGCAGCCATCGGAGTTGAAACTGGTTTAGCATTGAGCATTTTTGTCTTGGCCAGAAGATCAATGACATACTTCCTCTGCATCAGATGTAAACCGGCTTTGTTGCGAGAAGCTTCAATCCCCAAAAAGTAGCTCAGATGGCCTTGATCTTTAATAGAGAAACGATTGGCCAGTTCGGAGATGACTCGAGCGATAATGGCATCCGTGTTTCCTGTGACAACTATGTCATCCACATATACTAGAACAAAGCATATATCCTTCCCGTTTTGATAGATGAAGAGGGATGTGTCTGCAATGGAGTTAGAGAATCCAGCAGCAAGTAAGTAGGATTTGAGTTCCTCATACCATGCGCGCGGAGCCTGTTTCAGTCCATAGAGGGCTTTGTTCAACTTACAGACGTGGTGTGGTCGATCCGGATCAACGAATCCTGGTGGTTGTGTAACATACACCTCATCAGTTAAGGTTCCCTGGAGGAACGCGTTATTCACATCAAGCTGCCGTATACTCCAATTATATCGAACCGCATGCTCCAGGACCACACGTATAGTGGTTGATTTGATCACAGGACTGAAGGTCTCCGCGTAGTCCACCCCGTATTGCTGATTGAAGCCCCGAGCCACGAGTCGCGCTTTGTACCTATCAAGAAAGCCATTAGGAAGGTACTTTAGTGTATATATCCACTTTGTTGGAATAACATGTTGATCTGGTGCAGGAGGCACCAAATTGAAAGTGCCATTGCGGACGACGGCATTGAATTCCGTCGACACCGCATTCCGCCACTTCTCATCTCGTAGGGCTTGGTTAATGGTAGTTGGGATGAAGGGTTTGGTGGAAACGTTTAGACAAAGACGGTCGATTGGCTTGGTGATATGGTTTTTGGATCGTGTTTGCATATTGTGGCGATTTGGCGGAGGGTTTGGAGGTGGCGACGGTGACGGAGTCGGTGGTTGTGGTGAATTCGACGAGGAAGGAGAGGAGGTCAAAGATGGGCTAGAGTTGGGTTGTGTATGTGGGCCTGAATTTTGTGGGCTTGGAGTATGTGAGTTGGAGTGGGTAATTTCTGTAGGTGGGCTTGGAGAGAGAGAGTGACTCAGACTTTGTGTGTCTGAGTTCTGAGCGGACGGCGATGGCGACGGAGTTCGCAGCGGAGAGAGAGGTGGATTCGGCGGTGATATTGGTGTAGAGTTGTCGGAGGCGGAGACAGATGGCAGTGGAGACTGCTGTTCATTGGGAAGGTCCGAGCTCGGGGGCGCGAGATGAGCTGTGACGAGTGGCGGCAAGGGAACACTAGTGAATGAGGGGCCATTTGTCGAGGAAACCGGTTCAGAGGACGGCAGATGAGAGGAGACGACTGAGGCAAACGGGAAAGAGCTCTCTACGAATTGTACATGGCGAGATGTATAGATTCGTCCGGACTGCTTGTCAAGGCACAAGTAGGCGCTCTGTGTCAGCGAATAGCCAAGGAAGGTACACGGCACTGAGCGTGGATCAAGCTTATGGTTTGCATAGGGTCGAAGCCATGGGAAGCAAAGACATCCGAACACCCGCAACTTCAGGTAATTTGGTTGCTGTTGGGGTCGGGTTCCACCCCGAGACATCGTCATTTGGATTGGGCAAATGGAGGAAAACCGAGCCGAACCGCACCGAACACGACCGAACCGGGCTAAACCGGGTGCCAACCCGAAGGCCAGCCGAAAACCTCTCGATGGGCCGAACCAACATCCGACTAAGCGATTCGAGCCGAGGCCCATCAAAGGCTTTCCTTAAACTGAAGTCGGCGCGAGCCAGAAAGGAAAGTTTACATTTATTCTGAAGTCGGCGCGAGCCAAAAAGGAAAGTTTACATTTTCGGGTAAAGTCAGTTGTAAAAGTCGGTTCCTATTCTCTTATAAATAGGAACCGATAGTCATTATTGGGGCCATCGCTTTACACATAGAAAAAGGCATACGCCACATATATTGTAGCTCGCATAACAGCTAATCAAATAACCATCATTTGGATCGATCCTTGTGTTTACTCACGAAACTCTCGGCTCTCCCTAAAAACACTAAAAGTATCGTAGTGCAGTTTCGGCTCGCACAATTTGGCGCTAGAAGGAGGGGGGTATCGAGACTAGAAAACACAAGGGCTCGACAAGATGACCAACGAAGAATTGAACAGATCCACACCAACCGGTTTGCAGAACGGGGATAACGAGACAACGGTTCAGACGGAAGCGGAAAAGATCGCTGCCCTTCAGAAGCAGACTGAAGAACAAGAGGTTTTGAACAGCTCGTTGACGCAAGAGCTCGCAACCTTGCGAGCCCAACTAAAAGAGAAAGAAGCACGAGGTGTCGCGCGACGTAAAAATTCCCATCCAAAAAATCTGGTTTTCGACTCCCGGACTGACGAAGTAGATGGAGAAGAAGGGGACGACGCGGAAGAAACCCCGGAACGAGAGGAAACAGAACCCGAATCAGATGGTTCGCCACCGCCACTTCAGAAGAAGAAGCAAAATAAATTCAAGAGCGCGCCGCCAACCAAACCCCTACGAATTGACTTAGAAGATCCGCTCCCCAGCGAAATCACTCCCGAGGCGCTAACCAAAGCCCTGAGGCAGATAATGTTGGAAAGCAAAGGAACTGATAAGGCGACGGGACAGGAAACCGGTGATTCACCATGCTTAGATCCGGCGGAGCTTGCCGAATGATGCGTTGGGTTTTATGCTTCAAACTAATACAATTTATAACCCAACTTGGTAGAGCTGCAAGTGCACAGCCGTGGTAAGTCGGGGTCGAACACAAGGAAGAGAGATTTCGTTTCTAGTCTATGTTGAGTGATGAGTAGCTAGAACAAAGAATATGAGTGTGGGGTGATCTAAAATCAAAGGAAAACAAGTGAGAAAGTGAATGAGGTTGTAAACAAGATGGGAAAGATGTTAGGCAAAGGATAATCAATGGAAACATTCAATGAAATGACAAGAGATTGCATGGGATAATTTATAAACCGCCTTGAACTCACAACACTACGGTATAACCTTTCCACTTTCGTGGCTCCGGCTACTATGCTTAAACAACCTAATAGACTCAACTTTCGATGGTTATTACAAGTTATAAGCATGCATTAACTAGTGTTCAAGTCGTGATTGCTCACTAAATTCCTTAGGTCGACTTTTGGAAGCCTAAGACACTTAGCTCATCAAATACTAGTTTCGGCAATACAACAAGCTTTTGGAGAGTGTATCAACCTAGAATCAAGTTGTTTAGGCGCGCTTTCCTAACAACAAGCTTTATGAACAAGCAAAGATGAAGGTCCAAATGGTGAAATCCCGGTTTATGCAATCATATAAGTCAAATCATATCATGAGCCCATCGATCTCCCTCGGCCTAACCGAGAGATCTACTCGGCCATGGCGCAAACAAGCAAGCAAAGCATGATTGAAAGCATAATCATAAGCACAAGTAAGAGATAAAGGGAATAGAAAAGCTTCTCTATTGAAGAAACAAGTCGGGTCTCCTTTGATAACTTGAAATCTCGAGTACAAAGGTAACAAAGCAAAGAAGATGGAAGAACAAGGTTCTATGTGAGCTAGGGTCTTGAGCGGCGCCTCCTTTCTCCTCCCTTGGACTGCGCAGCTCTCTCTCTGGTTCTTCTTGACGGCCAAAACCCTTCTCTCCTTTTTCTGAGGCTAAAAACTTGTATATATAGGTAAGGAATCGCTTAGGTCTTCGTGGTGCCGGAAAAGGAAACTTTCCGATGAGCTGGAGTCAATCTTTTGCGACGTGTATGGGCCGAGATAAGGCCAAGGAAACCTCCAAATAATAGCTAAGCCTCTTCTCAAGCGAGCCAAAGTCCATGCCGCGGTATCCTGGGCCTTTAGACACGCGAGATCCTCCACGGGCTTCATCTTGTCACTATACGGACACGTCTTGGTTTAAAGTGAATTTCTCCTTGATGGTTGATCCAAATGGCTTGATTCCACTTCGTCGTGATGCATAACTCAAATATCTATCCATCAAGACCAAGATCATGATTTTTGGACGTCGGGAAGACCCCTTGCCGCGGTCAACTTCCGGATGCTCCGGTTCTGTCCGAATACGAGAATCGGACAAATGGAGTTATAATGATGCTCTTGACTTGGAAACTTGCATGGATCATGGTTTGAGGCTCTTTTGCTCCTTTTTGAATCCTTTTTGATGTTTTAACCTGTTAAGACTCCAAAACCAACAAATACAAGAAAACTACCTCCAAAGGCATAAAACCTTATTGAAAGCACTTGAAAACATATGAAAATACTAAGTAAAAACATGCAAAATATGATGATATCAACTCCCCCAGACTTAGCCTTTGCTTGTCCTCAAGCAAACTAAGAAAGGAAAAGAGGTTTGAAAACGTGAGAACTCTCAAATCTTTTGGAGATCCATGTTGACCTTTGTTTTAGTAATCCACATGAATCAGCAGCGGCATTAAGAATTAAGAACAAGGAAGTACATACCGTGAGTTTTGCAATCGTCCCAAAGCAATCCACTTCTCTTTAGACCATCCAAATTCGCCACCTTTGACTCCTTTAGTTTCTAAAGGTGTGGTCTCAACTAGGGAATATCGATCAAAGGGTTTAGGGACTCTTACTCATCCTCTTGTGTTTAGACACTTGTCTCGGCTCATGCCTCACCTCTCTCTCTTCTCACTCCTTAAGTCGATTCATCCCTTTTTTAGGGTAGCATGGTATTTTTTTTATTCGACTTCTTCTCCTCTTTGTGGAGGTTTTGGATGATCTTCCATAGACGCGAGTATTGATGGTTGTAGCCACCTAATCCCCGGTTACTTGAATCAAATGGCCTTCCATAGACGCGAGTATTGATGGTGGTTGCCACCTAATCCCCGGTTACTTGGACCTTGATGCTTTTTCTTAAAATTGGAGGGGAGAGAGAGGGGAAACCGAACTCACATAGACTTTCACTATTTGGTGAGGATGAGGAGTCGTACCCTTTGTAAAACCAAGCCCCTAGCTGAGAAGGTTAAGTTCATTAAGGTGCGGAGTCAAAGATGTATCCTTCTTAAGCCCTTGGAGATGTGGACGTTTTTGGTAGATCGATCCACTCATGGTGCACATGTGATGAAGTAGACTGCCAAATACTGATCAATGGTCACTTAAACGCATGCAAAACAATGGTTAGGTCCAAGATAAAGTCATAATTCTCGACAAAAGTTTTGACTCAATAAAAACGACTCGATGAGATGAAAACAATGCAAACAAAAATGTCAAAATGAACAAACTTATTAGTATAATCCCCCCAGACTTAACTTGCACCGTCCCGGTGTAAGAAAAAATCAGATTAAGAGGGGTGAAAGACATAGTAAATTTGAAAAAGGGAAAGGTTAGAATGATGTTACCAAGTGATGACCAATGGGAATGAAGATCATAGTCAGCCGACTGAATGGGGCTCTTCTGGAGGCAGGATGGGTCGGTAAGTGTTGAAGGTCAAGGCCCGAATTCCTTTGGTTTGCGTTTAGGTCGTGTACGACTCATTCGGTCGACCCGGAATAAGTGCTATGAACCACATGACAAACCGTTAAGAATTTTATGAACGGGATTGAAAATTTACCGTCCAATATGATGTTTTAGAGCCGCTGGTGAAGTTTCAGATCGTTTGGTCGAGCAAATGTGAAGATCCTGTGTCGGGTGGCTCTCTCGGACGGCCGTAAGGTGATGGGATGGACCACAGCTCGAACCGTCAACATTCTGTCGACCTATCTTGAAATTCCACCGACCAATCATATATTTTAGGAGCAGTGGTGAAGTTTCATGTCAAACAAACGAGCGGTTTGGGAGATTCATCATTTGGTGGCCATCCGGACGATCCGAAGAGGGTGCAATAGACCACAGCGCAAACGGTGACGAATTTCCTGACCGAGCTTGAAATTTCACCGACCAACTTCATATTTTATGAGCACTGGTGAAGTTTGAGGTCAAATGGGTGAGCGGTGTAAGACGTCCTTCACAACGTGGTGTAAACGGCTCCGGGAAGAGATTTTTGACCGTCCTTAAATTTGGCTCGTTCGTTCCTTGATTTTCTTTTGGAATGGTGATGTTGAAGCTCCAAGAATTCATTTCCAGGTGGTGGTGTCGCCATGCCTTGATTTTGGTTTTTGTCGGCCTTGGGTTACCCGCCATCGACCGGATGTGGCATTCGTGCGTATCTCCTCAACCGTTCACATATCTCCGTCCTATCTTTTGGATTTGCCGACCAATATGGTATTGTCTGGTCGCCTGTGAAGTTTGGTGGACTTTGGTAACACGAATTGCGAGATAGGTTAAGTGTGTGCTCCTTTGCACCCGTGTGGCCGAGAGAATCACGCCGGATGGAATAGCTTGAATTTTACTCGACCGTTTGGTGATTTTCTTTGACCGAAATGATTTTGCTTCCCTCCTTTATTAGTCCCAGGTGGTGCCCGCCCCTTGGTGTCGGTTTGGACAAGGGTGGGATGAATGGGTGGGACATTTCCTTGTTTGGTCTCCTCTTGGTTTGTCATCCTAACAAAATGCATGCAATAATGATGTGAAAACTAAAAATGAAAAAGGAAAAGAAAAATACCGTGTGGGTTGCCTCCCACAAAGCGCTTGTTTTAAAGTCATCTAGCTTGACTCCCGTTTGTCTTTGTTCGGTTAGGTGCGGATGTGATCGGCCAAAGGGTTTGGGATCCCTTTGGTGTCTTCACATTCTGGTTCAGGTGGCTCATGAGGTGGTTTGGGCTCTCCATGATCATCTTCCATGTCGTCTTTGAAGACCAAAGCTCTCGGAAAAAGTTTTAAGGTTTTTCCGAGTCTTTCCTTTGCGGTTTGCTCATCTTTGGGGTCCGGATCCTTTGGGAGAATGATTCTTATGCTGGAAAATGACTTAGGCACACCGTCAGGTTCTTCTTCAGCTCCATGATTGTTAAAAGACGATGACAAGACCGAGTGAATATCCTTGAAGACATTCTCATGCTTCGGCTTCAACGGTTTCATCGCTTCTTTCGGTTTAGGGTAGGGCTCGCCCTTCTTGGTGCTTCTTGGCCGCTCGGCTCCTTCTCTTGGCATGAGTGTGCTCCTTTCTGGTGGTAATTTGACTGCACTTGGAGCTTGTTTGAAGTTGATGCTTGGGAAAAAGACATCTTGCCGGACATGACCAAGTGTTAGTTGGTTTCTCATGTAATTGATGATTGCCCCGGCTGTGGCTAAGAATGGGGTACCAAGAATCAGCTGATTCCTCTTTGATCCTTCCCATACCATGATTTGGAAATCAGTTGGGACATGTCTCTCCCCAATCTCTAGCATAACATCTTCAAGCACTCCATAAGGCTCCATGCTTGATAGATCCGCAAACTCCACTCTCACCTTAGGCTCTTTGAAATATTTGAATCCCAAATCTTTGGCTAGTGCAAGAGACATGAGGTTCACGTTTGCTCCGCTATCACACAAGCAATCGGTGAGTTGGTATCCATTGATACAAACGGGGATAACAAACTTCCCGGGATCTCCTTGTTTTAGCAACGGCTTGTTGTCAAGCCTTCTCTTGTAAGCTCGCCTTGACTCCCATGTGTACCTCTCTGGTTTGTACCTCTCCTTAAGCGCATCTCCTCTTTCTTCTTCTTGAGATGGTACGGAGACAATGGCCGGTGGATCCTCTTTGGATGAAACGACACTACAAAACTTTTGCGGATTTGCCTCTTGTTGCTTTTTAACCGCCTCGGCTGTTTGAGCGACTTGAACATCCAACTTCCGGACGTGGGTTGACAACGCTCCAAACTTGTTGCTTAGATCACCAAACATGTGATCCATCTTCTCATGCAAGCTCTTGGTAGCTTGTTTGTTCTTCCATAAATTTTGTAACCGCCACATCTACTTTTTCTTCTTGTTGAGCCGGTGCAACTCCTTGGGGGAAAGTGAGTGGCTGCTTCACTTGGTAGACTCCCTTAGGGTAGAATTGTTGCTTAGGCTGGTATTGACCTCCTTGGTAAGTGTTTTGGCCTCCTTGATAAGTGTTTTGGCCCGGATAGACTTGATCATTTGGATTCTCCACATTGGTGCTTCGGTAAGAGAGGTTGGGGTGGGAGCGGAATGGCTGGTTGTATCCTCTATTACCATAGTTACCTCCTATGTAGTTGACTTCCTCTTGATTTTCTTCTGCTCCATCTCTCATAAACTCCATGAGAGGCTCTTCATTAGTGGCCAAGACATCATCAATCGCATGCACTCCTCGGTTGCTCTTTAGTAGTTGTGAGACCATGTTCTTCAACTCCATGATTTGAGCCGATTCCGATGATGAGCTCGTGGTTCTCACTCCTCTATTGTACTCAGGGCATGCATTGGAATCACTTGCAGCAAGATTCTCGATCAAAAGCTTAGCCGCCGGCACCGATTTGGTCATGAAGTTTCCATTGCTCGCGGTGTCAAGTGAAAGCTTGTACTTGTGATCAATCCCATTGTAAAAGATGTTCCAAAGGTTACCTTCTGAGAAGCCATGATTAGGGCAATCTCTTGCATACTCCTTGAAGCGCTCCAAAGCTTCATAGAAAGATTCCATTGGTGCTTGCTTAAATCCGGATATCTTACTCCTTATAGAGTTTGATCTTTGCTTGGTGTAGAATTGGTTTAAGAAAGCTCCTTTGTATTCATTCCATGTTGTAATGGATTGAGGTGGTAGAGACTTTACCCATCTAAGTGCCTTGTCACTTAGAGAGAAGGTAAACAATTTGCACTTGAAGTAGTCCGGTGACACTCCATTGATCCGAGTAGTGCTACATATCTCCTCAAAGGTGTCGACATGGTCAAGCGGATGTTCGGTGGACAAACCATGGAATTGGTTTTGTTTCACCAAGGCAATGATTTGTGGCTTGATCTCAAAGTCGTTCCGTGGGGGGTTGTGGTGGTCGGATTGGATTCCTATCCAAGAAGAATGCATCGGATGAATCAAAATCTCCCATAGTCGGATGCCTTGGATGCTGAGCGAATTGTGCTCTCCTTGGAGGCGCATGTGGTTGAGCTTGAGGCACCCCTTGGTGACCGCCACGGGGGTTTTGATGATGCTGGTTTGGTGGTTGACCGGCGTTTTGTGGCTCCGGTTGTTGTTGATGTTGTTATTGCGGCTGCGGTTGATCGGCTACACCGGGAGCGTTTTGATTGGGTAGAGGCACGGCTCCTCGTGCAGGCTGGTCAACTCCGGCTTCTGGTAAGACATGAGGGGCTTGTGGTTGTTGTTCTTGGTCAGGGGCTTGTTGTTGGCCACCTTGTACCGCGGCTTCACCGCCTTGATTCATTCTTTCTCTTCTTTGCCGCCTAAGTGTTCTTTCAAGTTGGTCAATGTCAAGATCTTCTTCTATGGTATTATCTGGATTGGACCTTCTTGTCATGCACCTAAGAGACACAAAGAAAGAGTATTAAGTAAAAAATTTTATGGTTTTTTAGAATTTTATGAAAAACAGAAAATGGAATGCAAAAACAAAAAGAACTAGACTAAAAATCAATCAAGAAACTTGAAAGAAATGCAACTCTTCCCCGGCAACGGCGCCAAAGAGCTTGATGCGTTGGGTTTTATGCTTCAAACTAATACAATTTATAACCCAACTTGGTAGAGCTGCAAGTGCACAGCCGTGGTAAGTCGGGGTCGAACACAAGGAAGAGAGATTTCGTTTCTAGTCTATGTTGAGTGATGAGTAGCTAGAACAAAGAATATGAGTGTGGGGTGATCTAAAATCAAAGGAAAACAAGTGAGAAAGTGAATGAGGTTGTAAACAAGATGGGAAAGATGTTAGGCAAAGGATAATCAATGGAAACATTCAATGAAATGACAAGAGATTGCATGGGATAATTTATAAACCGCCTTGAACTCACAACACTACGGTATAACCTTTCCACTTTCGTGGCTCCGGCTACTATGCTTAAACAACCTAATAGACTCAACTTTCGATGGTTATTACAAGTTATAAGCATGCATTAACTAGTGTTCAAGTCGTGATTGCTCACTAAATTCCTTAGGTCGACTTTTGGAAGCCTAAGACACTTAGCTCATCAAATACTAGTTTCGGCAATACAACAAGCTTTTGGAGAGTGTATCAACCTAGAATCAAGTTGTTTAGGCGCGCTTTCCTAACAACAAGCTTTATGAACAAGCAAAGATGAAGGTCCAAATGGTGAAATCCCGGTTTATGCAATCATATAAGTCAAATCATATCATGAGCCCATCGATCTCCCTCGGCCTAACCGAGAGATCTACTCGGCCATGGCGCAAACAAGCAAGCAAAGCATGATTGAAAGCATAATCATAAGCACAAGTAAGAGATAAAGGGAATAGAAAAGCTTCTCTATTGAAGAAACAAGTCGGGTCTCCTTTGATAACTTGAAATCTCGAGTACAAAGGTAACAAAGCAAAGAAGATGGAAGAACAAGGTTCTATGTGAGCTAGGGTCTTGAGCGGCGCCTCCTTTCTCCTCCCTTGGACTGCGCAGCTCTCTCTCTGGTTCTTCTTGACGGCCAAAACCCTTCTCTCCTTTTTCTGAGGCTAAAAACTTGTATATATAGGTAAGGAATCGCTTAGGTCTTCGTGGTGCCGGAAAAGGAAACTTTCCGATGAGCTGGAGTCAATCTTTTGCGACGTGTATGGGCCGAGATAAGGCCAAGGAAACCTCCAAATAATAGCTAAGCCTCTTCTCAAGCGAGCCAAAGTCCATGCCGCGGTATCCTGGGCCTTTAGACACGCGAGATCCTCCACGAGCTTCATCTTGTCACTATACGGACACGTCTTGGTATAAAGTGACTTTCT
This sequence comes from Erythrophleum ivorense, assembly GCA_026724425.1. NCBI lineage: Eukaryota > Viridiplantae > Streptophyta > Magnoliopsida > Fabales > Fabaceae > Erythrophleum > Erythrophleum ivorense. Next base: position 753,960 of record JAIUCV010000354.1, read on the forward strand.
CCTTGATGGTTGATCCAAATGGCTTGATTCCACTTCGTCGTGATGCATAACTCAAATATCTATCCACCAAGACCAAGATCATGATTTTTGGACGTCGGGAAGACCCCTTGCCGCGGTCAACTTCCGGATGCTCCGGTTCTGTCCGAATACGAGAATCGGACAAATGGAGTTATAATGATGCTCTTGACTTGGAAACTTGCATGGATCATGGTTTGAGGCTCTTTTGCTCCTTTTTGAATCCTTTTTGATGTTTTAACCTGTTAAGACTCCAAAACCAACAAATACAAGAAAACTACCTCCAAAGGCATAAAACCTTATTGAAAGCACTTGAAAACATATGAAAATACTAAGTAAAAACATGCAAAATATGATGATATCACCGAAGCAGTATCACGTCTCTTGCTAGAAACACGAACCGAAAAGCGATCGCCCCTAGGCGTGAGTACGGCAAGAAAAGGCAAGGGACAGAACACGAGTCGCGACGAATTGGCCGAGATCCGAGCTCGTCTTGAAAAATCCGATAACGAGGCCAAATTACTTCGATCACAGATCTACATGGCGCTCAGCTCGGCACCAGAAATTGCCCAGATATGCGAAGACGCCGAACACACTCCTTTCTCGGCGAAAGTGATGAGCGCCAGGATAATGGATCCCGGGAAACTAAGCATCCAGAAGTACGACGGTTCGACGAACCCGAAAGATCACATCAACGCATTTCGGGTCGCCTTAAGTCGAGCCAAATTCCGAAACTCGGAAGAGAAAGATGCAGGCTTCTGCCTCCTATTCGCTGAATACCTGAAGGGTCCGGCTCTGGACTGGTTCCTAAGTCTCGAGCGAAATTCGATTGAAAACTTCCAGCAGTTGACAGCTTCCTTTCTTAAGCAGTACTCCATGTTCATCGAGAAATCTGCCTCGGTGATTAATCTGTGGAACATGTTGCAAGGCGAAGGCGAGTCGCTTCGCAGTTTCATGGATCGCTTTAAAACCACCATGTCGAAAGCCGGGGCGGTCAACGACGAGATCGCCATAGATTCTCTGAAAAAGGGTTTAGGCGTCAAATCGGAATTTCGGAAGGAGCTCGCATATAACAAACCTAAGTCGATCGCCGATGCCATCCACCGATCTGTCGTGTTCATCGAGGAAGAGGAAGATATGAAGTTGCTAGCCGCCTCGCATCCCACATTGAAGGCAGCCACCAAACAACCGTCTAACCCGCCGATAGCTCATCAACCGCCGAATCAGCATCCCAATCACTTCAACCACCGGCGCGGAAAGAACAGTTACATCCATCACGAAGGGCCGAACTTCTCCGGGTCGCATAACTACCAAATCGGAACGAGCCAACAGTCAGGCGGCACGAGCCAAGCAGGCGCCGGAAGGGGGCGAGGATCGAAAAACTACGTTTGGACAAGGAACCAAAATCTCGCGCCGCAGGACGAGAAGGTTTATTGCGAGTTCCATCAATGCTATGGCCATTCGACGGAGAGATGCCGCCATCTCGGAGCGGAACTCGCAAGAAAATTACTAAACGGTGAATTGAAAGGCGATCTAAAGCTTGAAGACCTAGAACGTCCCGAGCCAAGAGAACGACCGGAACAATCAGATCGGCAACCGGGTCAATCAGCGGATCGACCGAAACGCGGGAGACGCGATGATTCGGACGAACCATCAGGATCACGACAAAAAATCTACCTCATATTGGGCGGCTCGCAATACTGTCAGGATACGGTGACATCGATCAAAGCTTTTCAACGGCGAACCGACGCAGCGGTTAACTGGTATGGACCACCCAAAATCCCAAACGTCGAGGTCACTTTCACGGAAAATGAAGTCATTGGGATCGATAGGCCGCACGATGACCCGCTCGTAATCACGCTTGCCGTCGGTAATTATGACATAGCTCGGGTCCTGATCGATACGGGTAGCACAGTCGATATAATCTACAAGAGCACGTTGATAAAAATGGGAATCGATCCGAACGACGTAAAAACGACGCCAAAGCCACTGACCGGGTTCGGGGGCGAGACAACGATGTCCATGGGAAATATCATACTCCCAGTCGAAGCGGGAGGGATTACGAAGATGGTGAACTTTTCCGTCTCGGATAATCCTCCAATCTACAATATCATCATGGGCACTCCTTGGATAAATTCGATGCGAGCCGTGCCATCCACTTATCACCTTTGTCTCAAGTTCCCCACTCCGACAGGAGTCAAGACCATCCTCGGCTCGCAGAAAGATTCGAGAATCTGTTTCATGACGGAACATAAACTCCGCAACCCGTTACTCAAACCAACTCCAGAGGAGAACCGAAAGAAGGTAAAGACGAACCGAGAGTTAGCGAACGGTTTAGCCAATCTCTTATAGCAATTACAGATCACCGGCGAGATCGAGCCGCCTAGAAAGAAAGCAGGCAAAAATGAGAATCCCGTCATCGAAGAACCAAGCTGTGAAGCGGTAATATCCGTATGCATAGACAAGCAGAACCCAGAAAGATGTGTGGAGATCGGAGCGAACCTAAACGAGACAATAAGAGAGGAATTGATCTCCTTTTTGAAAGAAAACGTCAACGCATTCGCTTGGACAGCCGAAGATATGCCGGGGATAGATATCAACATCACCTGCCACGAGCTGAATGTCGACCCAACGTTCAAACCGGTGAAACAGAAGCGAAGAAGATTGGGGCATGAGCGGTTAAAGGCAGTAAACGACGAGGTGGAACGTCTCCTGAAAGTGGGCTCGATCGCCGAGGCAAAATACCCAGAGTGGCTCGCCAACCCAGTGGTGGTCAAAAAGAAGAACGGAAAATGGCGGTTTTGCATAGATTTCACGGATCTGAATAAGGCGTGCCCAAAGGATAGTTTCCCGCTCCCTCATATCGACCGGCTCGTAGAAGCGACAGCGGGAAACGAACTGCTGACCTTCATGGATGCCTTCTCAGGTTATAATCAGATCCGGATGCACCCCGACGACAGAGAAAAGACGGCGTTCCAAACAGAGCGAGGCATCTATTGCTACAAGGTCATGCCGTTCGGACTCAAAAATGCGGGAGCAACATACCAGCGGCTCGTAAACAAGATGTTCGCCTCGCAGCTTGGGAAGACGATGGAAGTTTATATCGACGATATGCTAGTGAAATCTCTGAAAAAGGAAGAACACGTGGCACATCTCCGCGACTGCTTCGAGCAGCTGAACTCACACGATATGAAGCTAAATCCAACGAAGTGTCGGTTCGCTGTAACATCCGGAGAATTCTTGGGATATCTGGTTACCTACAGAGGCATCGAAGCTAACCCGAAGCAGATCCAGGCTTTAATCAGAATGAGGTCGCCAGAGACCAAGAAGGAAATACAACAATTAACCGGACGTGTCGCCGCGCTCAACCGATTCATTTCACGATCCACGGATAAGTGTCTCCCTTTCTACGACACTTTGCGAGGAAACAAGAAGTTCGAATGGACAGCGAAGTGTGAAGAGGCTTTCCGCGAGCTGAAGTTGTACCTAGCAAACCCACCGATATTGGCGAAACCAGAAGAAGGAGAGCCATTATATCTGTACATCGCCGTATCAGTAACAGCAGTCAGCGGGGTCCTGGTTCGCGAAGACCGAGGAATCCAGAAACCCATTTTCTATGTAAGCCAAAGTTTGACTGACGCAGAGACGAGGTACCCCCAGACCGAGAAACTGGCACTAGCAGTCGTAGTGGCGGCCCGCAAACTACGCCCGTATTTCCAGTCTCACACGATCGTAATTCTAACGGCGCTACCGTTAAGAACGATCCTGCACAGCCCGAGCCAATCCGGAAGATTAGCCAAGTGGGCAATCGAGCTGAGCGAATACGATATCGAATATCGAAATCGAACGAGCGCAAAATCACAGATTTTGGCTGATTTCTTGATCGAGCTGCCAATCGCCGCCAACGAGGAACCAAATCTTTCCGCTGATTGGCTACTTCACGTTGACGGCTCGTCGTCAAAACAAGGCGCCGGAGTCGGAATTCGACTCACCTCCCCGACGGGCGAAATCTTGGAACAGTCTCTTCGCCTCAATTTCGGCGCGTCAAACAACGAGGCAGAGTACGAAGCATTAATAGCTGGATTAAAGTTGGCGCTCGGAATTGGAGTTCGAAACATACATGCTTACTGTGATTCCCAGCTCGTCGCGAGCCAATTCACTGGAGAATACGCTACGAAAGACAAAAGAATGGGAGCCTACCTTGAAGTAGTCAAGAATCTAGCCGGACAGTTCGAAAAATTTGCCTTGGAGAAGATTCTGCGTGGAGACAATACCCAGGCCGACGCCTTGGCATCCCTAGCCTCGACCTCCGATCCAGACTTGAAAAGGATAATTCCCGTAGAATTTATCGAACATCCCAGTATCGACATCGACGAACCCGAAGTTCTGATGACTATCGTCACAGACGAACCGAACGATAACGATATACTTGATGGAGATCAGCCCGCGGATATGGAAATCGAGGAAGATACGGAATACGGTTGCGACAAAGAATGGCTCAATCCGATCCGTGTATACATAGCCGATGGAGAAGTACCAGCAGATAAGTGGGCGGCTCGCAAGCTGAAAGCTCAAGCAGCACGATACATCCTGATACGCGACGCTGTATTTCGATGGAGGTTTTCAGGACCGCTGCTCGCGTGCGTAGAAGGAAAGAAGGCAAGAGAGATAATGAAAGAAGTTCACAGTGGATCATGTGGAAATCATTCCGGAGGACGAGCCTTGGCTATCAAAATCAAACGGCACGGCTACTTTTGGCCAACTATGATCAGTGACTGCGAAAAATACTCGCGGAAATGCGAGAAATGCCAGCGTCATGCTCCAACAATACATCAGCCGGCCGAGCTGTTGTCTTCCATCTCCGCACCATACCCATTCATGAGATGGTCGATGAATATTGTCGGGCCGCTGCATAAATCGAAGCAGAAAAGGTTTTTGCTGGTTCTAACCGACTACTTTTCTAAATGGGTCGAGGCTGAATCCTATGCAAGCATAAAAGACGCCCAAGTTGAACAATTCATTTGGAAAAACATCATCTGTCGGCACGGTGTCCCTTACGAAATCGTCACGGACAATGGCTCGCAATTTATATCGGCTTGATTTCAAAACTTCTGCGACAAATGGAAGATCCGCCTTAGCAAGTCAACGCCTCGCTACCCGCAAGGGAATGGTCAAGCCGAGGCGACTAACAAGACGATTCTCGATGGGCTTAAAAAACGGCTCGACGCCAAAAAAGGTCGGTGGGCAGACGAGCTAGAAGGAGTCCTTTGGTCTCATCGGACAACCCCGAGGCGAGCCACCGGCGAAACGCCATTCGCACTTGTCTACGGGATGGAATGTGTCATTCCCCCCGAAGTGCATTTTCCCGGAGTACGACGATGGTTGTTACCAGAACAAGCAGACTGCAACCATATGATGATGCTGGACGAACTGGATTTGATCAACGAACGGCGCGACCAAGCACTTATCAGGATCCAGAACTATCAGCAATCCGTGGCTAAGTACTACAACTCCAATGTCCGAGCCAGGAGATTCAGAGCAGGAGACCTAGTTCTCAGAAAAGTATTCCAAAACACCGCAGAGAGAAACGCTGGAAATCTGGGTGCGAACTGGGAAGGTCCTTACAAGATCACCGAAACAGTTCGCCCGGGAGCTTATCGGCTCGAAAACATGGCTGGCGAACCAATACCAAAGCCGTGGAACGTTATGCATCTCAAGAAATATTACCAATAAGGCGCGAGACGCCATCACCTAGAACTACGCGTGACTTGATCCCCGCAAGGGGTACGTAGGCAGTTCACTTTCGAGTGGATTCAGTTGCCCCTCCCAAAAAAAAAGGGGGGGGGGGGGGGGGGGGGGAGTGGGGTACGTGGTTATACACTCCCATTCAAATGCAACACGGTTCGCCGTCAAAAGCATTTTATCGTCGCTAACACGGTTTACCGTTAACGCACTCTCAAAATCGATGTAACACGATTCGCCGTTAACATAAGGCGAACGGCGAATTTTCCGTCTGTAACGCGGCTCGCCGCTAAACACAACGATGAATAAAATTCGCACATCAATTCTCTAAAACAGTTCGCTATTAACATCTCGATGAAAACTCATAAACCACCCCGAGCCGAACGTTGTTGGCCGCAACATTCGATCATCTCCAATCTCTTATTACACTCTCACGCGCGCGCTATACAAATATGATCATCATCGTTTATTCCGACCCGTTAATCACTAATAGATGAGGACACGGCAAAAACTGGAATAAATCGATCAGAAACCCAACATAAACGCTTCGCAGCAAAGTTGGTCTAATTTAATTCGTCGCTATTTCGACCCACGGCTTTCTAATTGAGTTGTCCGCGGCAAAAACCGAAAGAAGCTGACAAAAACCCAACATAAATGCCCCGTAGCAACGTTGGTCTAAATTGCTATCATCATTATTGAACACTTCACCGAAAAACGTTGATATAATATTAAAACGCCTCGCAGACATATTTATTTCGACTGGCAAACATTTCATCAGGCCAAATCATTCGATCAGAGATTCTGAAAGGTCCGTGGATAAAGCCATCCAGGCATTAAGTACAAAAAAAAGTAAAAAAAAAAAAGGGGCAGCATACAAAAACAAACAACAGTTTAATTGGGGGCTTGGTTCGACGATTCTTGAACGTCGGGCACGGATTTCTCGGCAACATCCTCCGGCTTCGAACCCGCCTCGTCAACCTTATCAGGAACGCCCAGGACTTCGGCTGCATCCTTCTCAGAAGCCTCCAGAGCTCGGCTCGATGCCTCCGGGATATCGGATGGAGCCTTCTCAACCAGACCCTCGGTTCCGGGAGGCGGTCCGCTAGCTTGAGCAGGATTTATTGGAACTTGGCTCATCAATTCCAGGGTCGCACCAACCGGCCTCACCTCGGGAATCACCACCGGTTCGACTCCACTCTGAAATATAAGGGATTCCCTATTAGTACCCCATTGATCGACTATACCGAGACCAAGTCGGTCTAACCGAGTAATAGTGTCGTCCCTAAGGTGTACCTCGGGCGGCTCGACGGGATCCAGAAAGGGAACGAGCTGACCGATCACGTTGTCTAACAGGGCACTAGCCTCTTCAGCGACCCCAGGATCGGAATCAATAAGCGCCTGAAGATCAGCGAGCTCAATATCGAGATCCGGCGGATCGTCGCCTCGCATGTCGTTGATCAGTTCAACGCTGCCTTCGGCCTGAGCAATGCGTACGGCTCGTTCATGCACTTCATGGAGTCTCGTCAACCCGGACTTGATCGACTCGAGGAGTTTGGCATATCGGCCGTTCACTCGGCACTTCACTTTTCTAACCTCGACCAGGAAGTTGGCGTCCATGGCTCGCACTTTCTCATTAAGCTCGCAGATTTTACCATGGAGAGCTTTCATTTTGATGGCATCATCAACGTTTTTGCCGGCCATCTTGGCTGCAGCCTCCCGGTGCTTGACCGATTCCTCCCGCTCCTTGGCCAACTCAGCCTCGAGCTTAGCCACTTTCTCCTCGGCTTGTTTGGCCTCTATGGCACGTGCTTTCGATTCAACTTCATGCAATCTCTTCATATTATCGACATGCTTTTGAAGTTCTTCGAGAGCGGCTTGACCCGAACGAGCCCTGGTCTCATAACCTTCGACGACCCTGTTAAAAGCCTCCGAAAACTAAAACAGAAACGAAAAGCAATTGAGTATATATACGGAAACCTTCCTCGAAAGATAAGCAAACGGAAAAAGAACTTACCAAATGAAGACGAGAAGCCGCCTCTTCATACGCTTCCTTTTCCAAAAGCATATCGGGAGGAGGAAGGCGAACCCCAGGAGTACTCCTGGCGAGAAAATTCGCCGCCTCGGTCCTCTGAAGAGAGCGGACCCGAGTGGGATCGACAGAGGAACCGGAAGGAGCGTCCCCTTTGGCTTTCTTGGGCGCGTTCTCCTTAAGCCCCTCGACCGCGGCTCTCTTCTTGCCCATCGCCTCAGATGGCTCGCTCGCCAACGGTTCGCCGGTAGGGTTGGAAGTCTTCTTTCGCCCCCGGTTAAGGACTAAGGCATCCGGGTCCCTCGATGTGTTCGAGCGAGCTGGAGAAGGAGGTCTGGGAGAATTTCTCTGCTTCGAAGCCTTGCTTTTCGCCAAAGCTTCCTGGGCTAATTTGACCGCCTTCCCAACTTCCGTAGGAGGCCTATTACCAGGACCTTTCTTCTCTGGGCGGGGTTGCACTACCCTCTTACCCTCGCTCTTCGAGGATACAGCCTCACGACGAGCCACCGGATCAACTTCAAGACGAGCTTCCTTTGCTCGTCGTTGCTCTTTGAGTAACGCGCGTGCAGACTTTGGGGGCATTGTACTCGAGGACTTGGGCCAACTGGGAACTTCCTCGTCCGAACTGTCTGAAGAATCGAATGAATCGTAGGCTTGTTCGCGCGCCCTCTCCACTCGTTCGAAAGTAAAGTCTCGTTCCCAATTAACTTTCAGCTCGCAGGAACGGTCAAGGAATTCGGAAAGATCCGGCGGGAATCGAAGCACCAATCGTCGATCTGCAAAACAAGAAGATCGAACAACGTTAGATGATGGTTCGGAAGAATTTGAAATAGTGATTTCTCTTCGGCTCGCACCGATTTCCTTCCAATTCTCCTTGATAAACTTCCTCCGCGTACTCCCAACCGAAGCCCTATTTATCGGGACGAAGAAGAAATATTTCTCCCAGCCATCATCTTTGTTGGGGAAGCCGTCGATGATCTTCCGATTCTTCTTATTGGAGATGTAATAACGAAGCGACTTCCCGCTACGACGAAACTCCAAGAGATTCTGCAGGTGATGAATCCCGAGCGGAATGCCAATCTCATAGCTCAGGACGATCAACCCAACCAGATGCCGCATGCCTCGCGGCAGAAGTTGACCGAGTGCGAGCCCGTACTTCCCTAGGAAATGAAGAATCAGGCTCGGGATGGGAAACCACAGGAAAGTCTGGTAAAAATAGCTCTCATATAACGTCAAGCATCCAGGCGGTGGATCATCGGCTCTCTGATGGTTCGCCGGTAGGAAAAACTCAACTTCTTCAGATATATTGAAGTAACGGCGGAGCGATTCCAAAGATGTCTCGGTACAAAGCGTTGCACCAGGAGGGTTCCGAACTGACTTTTTCGAAGAACCCCTAGGGGCTCGCATCAATTTAGCTCGCCTCTTTGCTCCCCGGGACGAACCGGCTCCAAATTGTGGCCGACTCGATACCTGAGCGAAAGGAGGTGCAAACGGTCTGAGAATATCGCCGATCGCCCCATCATCAAACGCCTGCTCAATTTTGATCGCCTCCGCATCGTATATCGGATCTAGCGATAGTAGGGCACGACCCGATCGATCATGTGAGAGTCTACGCTCTCCCATAGCCCCTTCATCAACATCAGTTGGCTCGCGCGCCTCGTTAGAACCATCACGCTGAGCAACCGGGGGCTCGCTCGACAGTCGATCAATCTCAGCATCCCCCGTAGACCGAACCGACTGACTTTTGACTTTTGGTCGCGAGCCGCTAGAAGTGTCGGATGTATCCGAAAACCAACGCCGACCCGAAGTCCCGGAATCGTTGGAATTGTATGAACGATCCTCGGAGTGATCTGGCCCAATGGAAGAGATACGACTGCCTGAAGACATTTGGCTCGGAAGGAGATGGATCGGAAAGTTTGAAGATACGCCGGAGATATGTCTTATCACGGTGGCGCGAATGAAGAACACGAAGAACTTTTAAAAAAGGGAGAAGAGAAAGAAAGAACTACCTTTTGCTCGGTCGAGGAGAGAGAGGCAGAATAAGAAAAATGAGCCCCGGGCCTCGTATTTATAGAAGTTTTGGCGCGTGGGCGCGTCGGTTCGGGGAGATGAAACGGCGCGATCTAATCCACGCGTTGGCTCGGGAAGACGAAACGGCATGACCTAATTCCCGCCTAAAACTTTAGGGCTTCCATTGAAAATTAGTGGGCCCGGAAACGTTTCGGATTCTAAGCCCATATATCGATAAAGCAACTCGACATCGTTTTATCAGAAGCGAACAGCGAGGCGATTCTCAGCGAGCCAAATATCTCGCGTCAAATATCGAGCGAAGCAACATTCGGCGAGCCGTCTCCATAGAAGAATCAAATGACAATGCCTTCTCACTTTCAACTTTTAGCTCGTCACTCTTACCCCTAAGACTAACGAGCTGGGGGCTAACTGTTGGGGTCGGATTCCACCCCGAGACATCGTCATTTGGATTGGGCAAATGGAGGAAAACCGAGCCGAACCGCACCGAACACGACCGAACCGGGCTAAACCGGGTGCCAACCCGAAGGCCAGCCGAAAACCTCTCGATGGGCCGAACCAACATCCGACTAAGCGATTCGAGCCGAGGCCCATCAAAGGCTTTCCTTAAACTGAAGTCGGCGCGAGCCAGAAAGGAAAGTTTACATTTATTCTGAAGTCGGCGCGAGCCAAAAAGGAAAGTTTACATTTTCGGGTAAAGTCAGTTGTAAAAGTCGGTTCCTATTCTCTTATAAATAGGAACCGATAGTCATTATTGGGGTCATCGCTTTACACATAGAAAAAGGCATACGCCACATATATTGTAGCTCGCATAACAGCTAATCAAATAACCATCATTTGGATCGATCCTTGTGTTTACTCACGAAACTCTCGGCTCTCCCTAAAAACACTAAAAGTATCGTAGTGCAGTTTCGGCTCGCACAGTTGCTGATTGAACAATTTGACATATGGAACCGCATTGTCAATCGCTGCACTTGGAAGCCGATTAATCAAATAAACTGTGGCTGTGAATGCATATGACCAGTAGGTTGCAGGTATCGACGATTGGCTCAGGAGAGTAAGTCCTGTCTCGACGACATGATGATGTTTGCGCTCAGCAATCCCATTATGCTCCGGTGTATGAGGTGGGCTCGTAAGATGCGATATCCCATGTTCAGACAAGAAGTGTCGAAGTGCGATAAACTCTCCACCATTGTCTGAATATAAGGTACCAATCTTCCTCTGAAAACGATTTTCGACAAGGGCTTTAAAGGCAATAAAGGTTTCTCGGGTTTGGGATTTGGTTTTGAGTGGGTAAAGCCAGGTATAACGGGTATAGTGATCAATGATAACTAAATAATATTTATAGTTATCTACAGAATGAACTGGTGAGGTCCAGAGATCACTATAGAGGATTTCGAGTGGGAATTTTGAGGTGATTGTATTTGTGGAAAACGGTAATTTGTGGCTTTTGTTGATAAAGCAGTTAGAGCAAGGGGAAGTTTTATTGAACGAATCAGAGACGGGTAATGAAAACTGAGCAACAATAGTTTTTAAAACAGGAAAGGAAGGGTGGCCAAGTCTATTGTGCCAAGGGTTGATGTCTGTTTTGGGTGTAGGAGATGCAAAGTTGGCGGAGGGAAGGGACACTGGCCACTCGTACAGCTCATTCTTCGTTCGGCCTTGGAGCAATCGGGCCCCCGTGCTGAGATCCTTCACCTGAAAAGAGGTTGGGAAAAATTCCACAAACACTTGGTTATTATTGCACATTCGATAAACTGAAATGAGGTTTCGTTTCAAATCAGGAACGAGCAACACATCTTGCAATTTTAAAGAGCGTGAGGGTGTTGGAAGAAAAGAGGAACCCGCATGGGAGATGGCGAGACCTGAGCCATTGGCAATGGTCACCTCTTCTCCTCCATTGTATGGTTGATGAAGTGCCAGATTGTTGAGATCAGAGGTAAGGTGATGGGTTGCACCACTATCCATGACCCAGTTGGCGGCATTGTATGGTGCAGCAACGAAATTGGCCCGTGGTTGCCAGGGCATGACTGTGTTAGCTGGAGAGGGATTGTAGTTTCCAGCTTGTGCGAATTGAGGACAGCGACGTGCACTGTGACCGGTAACTCCACATATTTGGCACTTGCCAAGGTAAGGACGTGGTGTGTAGTGTGACGGACGGGGAGCAAACTGCTGCGGAGGTTGTTGCCAATTGTTGTGGTTACGAGCTCCGGCCTTATGGTGGTGCTGATTTTTGTTATTGCCTTTGTAGTTGGCAATATTCGCCGTGGCCGGAAGAGACGCTGAAGGGGCAGGGGTTGACTGAAGCTTCGCCTCATGATTGATCAGCTTCTCATGAAGCTCCGGGAGTGAAGGTGTGGAGTCACGGGCTTTAACTTTCTCCACAATGGTCTTGTAGTCATCAGAAAGACCCTCGAGAATGAACTCGATTTGGTCCTCATGATCAATCGGCTTCCCGAGAAGGGAAAGTTCATCGAAGCGAGTGGTAAACCCCTGATAGTATTCATTGATGGATTTAGCTCCTTTTGTCCAGTGCTTGAGCTGGTGTTTTAGCTGTTTGATGTGGCCACGGCTGGGCTTGGCATAGGTCGATGTGAGTGTGCTCCAGATCTCGGCAGCAGTCGTTGTTTTGGACAACAGTGGCTGAAGGGAGATGTTGACGGCACCGAGGAGGGCACTATAGATCAGGCGATCTTGCCTTTTCCAAACGGTGTGAGCGTTGTTAAGGGAGACAACACCAGCAGTGGTAACGGTGGCTGGAGGGACAACAACAGATCCGTCCAAGTAGCCAGCAAGACCATACCCATCAAGTAAGGCATGGACTTGAAGGCTCCACATGAGGAAGTTGGAAGCGTTAAGCTTGGTAACGTTGGTCATATTGACGCTAAGAACGGTTTGAGTGTCAGAGACACTGATGGTTTCAGTAGAGGGGGTGGGTGAATCAGTGGCCGACATGGTTGAAAAATAAGAAAAGAAGTGGCGGCCAAACGAAAACTTTTAGGTCTTTAGGTATCTCCGCTCTGATACCATGTAATGTAGGTAACTGAATGATTGTTATTGATGAATGTACAAAGTATATATACTGAGAATACAAGAGGAGCACTAGGGTAAACAGCTGTACATATCAATTACATATCAATTATAATCAGGCTTTCCTTATATGGTCTACAGGGATAACTTTATATATTTTGAGGGCCTGAGACAGTAACATTTTTCAATGAACATCGACTTTTGTTGTTTCCTAATAGAAATCAGACATTTTAGACAAATTTTGTTTTTATAAAGATTTTAGACATATTTTATGATAAACAAAATTAAGAGATCTCTGAAGTTCAGTTACTAAATGATGAAAAAAGATTTGTATCATCAATTCAAGATTTATATATGTTTTCAGGGTTTGGATTTCTATTTCGCACCATACCTATTACGTTGAAATATAATTATGATTGTTAAAATATATCGAGATCTAGTATTTTCTTAGTATTTTTACATGTTACTTACAAATGGAATTGGGGCAGGAGGGACTTTGGGATAGCCGAACAAAATCAACAATTCAGATACTGATATATTTATTAAGAATAATTAGTAATCAACCATCAGGACAAACGATTGTGAGCCAAGATTTTATATATATATATATATATATATATATATATATATATATATTTTTTTACATTTAAGAAAAACGAAAGAAAATACTGAGAAATTATTGAGCTAATCTTAATGATATTTTAAGAATAAAAAACGAATAACATTTTATAAACATATTTTTAAACACTAATAATATTTGAAAACAGGACCATGAACATAAAAAAGGGAATCAAACAAAAAGATCGCATAATGATTTTCTATTTACGAAATCTTCTATTCCATCACAGTTACAGGGCATACGTGAACATAGAGAACAACGCGGAGATCGAAGGAATGTTAAACGCCGGAGCGACACAATGTGTCCTGGAGTATTTAAACGCCGAGGTATGTTCTTATTCATCGATATTTTCTTTCTTTCAGATCACTTTATTTTATTTTTTTATTTTGGTTTCTCGACATATCTATATCAATATGTTCTTTCTTTCACATAGATCTGAATCAGATCTACATATCGATCGAATTTTTTCATCGACTCTTCATTTATCGTTTCCCATTCTCAACAAATTAAACTTACATATATCCTTTTTTATTTTTTTTTCTGAGTTCAAGAAATCGAAGGGCCTCAAGAAATACATAAAACACACGGTTAGTATATTCGGTCCCTAGCATATTCTCTCTTTTGTTTGATTCTACATAAAATACAGTGTTTGTATAAAATAATTGTTTGTACAAATACAATATACAATATGTATACGAATACAGTATACATTATTTATACAAATACAGTATACAGTATTTGTATCACAGTATTTGTATCATAATATATAAATTAAAAAAAAAAGTTGCAAAATAAGCTAAACGATAAACCCAGCTAGAGTAGTTGTACAATTTTCCATTTTGTCATTCAATAACTCTGTTTAGATGTTTTCCATAATCTTGGAAAAAAAAAAAAAGATGTTTTCCATAAATTTCTTCATTGTTCCCTTTGGGGAAAATGAAATGGACTCTTCAGGTGAAGACTTCACCCATTCATGCTTCATATTTTTTTCTTCTTCTTATTCTTCATTTCAACCTTTATTCTTCTTGAGTGCTTTTAAATTTTAAAAATGTCAGGTGATATTTCATTTGTAAAAGACATAAGTCGCCCAAGTGTTTCCCAGTTAATAGGATTAGTGGTAATAGGTTTAGTGTTAGTGTGTCTGATCGGTTATTTTGTGTTGAAACTAATTTGTAGACGAGCTTACACGTATAGATCGGACAATTTAGTGAATTAACTTTTTTCACAATTGGAATTAACTTTTTCTTTGTTACAAATCACACCTTAATTAAGGTAGAAGTTCAAATGTCCACGCAAAAGAAAATTTTACGTATCCATTCCTTTATTTAGATACATGAGGTTATTCAGTATACACTACTAGTACAATGTAGAGTATACGTACTAAACCATTTAACAGCAAATTATAAGCAAAAAATAGAAAAACTATAAGCGAATAAAAATTAATATGAAGAAATATTATCATGCTTTGCCAATATATATTCTTTTTATAAAACCACATGCTTAAGATTAAGAGCTTAATACGATTGGTTTATAAAATTATGTTTGTAAAACCGGTTTTGGTTAAGAAATCAAAGGAAACCGGTTTTGGTTTATAAAATTATGTTTGTCCCAACCGAGGTTTCTTGTTTTCCAAGTTTGAGATTTATCATGATTCTAATTGGTTTTATGTATGTCCTACAATTTATCATAATTCTAATTGTTTTTATGTATATCGTACTACCTCGTATCTCTGCATTTTCATTTAGAAAATATATTTTAGGAAAATGAACTTCGATGCGTAAGTTGTTACATAAAATATCATACTTCCTTAATTTCACAGAGTGTTAATCTGACATTTTTCACGCAAAATCTCTATTGTATTCCTTTTTAATACAATAAATCAGTTTCTCTTTCTAATTTTAAGCTAAATTGATAGGGATAAAATTGAGATTTAATTTTTAAATATTGTATTGAAAATGTAAAATAATTGTCTTTGTGAAAAAAAAAAAATGACACTCTTTGTGAAACACATGTAGTATAAGAAACAAATATACAAATTGAATGATTTTTTTTTTTTAAGGATACAAAGACCATTAAACAAAAATGAGTTTTTTTATATTTCTTTTTTGTTCTTTTGTTCATCCGATTTTCTTATGAATAATTTTAACGAGTAATCTTAAATTTGTGTGGACTTTTGATGCAGAGAAACGTAAATGGACTGAAAGTAAATGGGTTCCAACTTTTTCATGTCGCGGACACGATTGTAAATTTGTTTCACTTGGACTTGGTGAATGTTGTATTCTATCTATAGCATGAACATTTAAGTGGTTAGAAAGTTCATCTTCTTGGAACCGCCGTTTCTTATTTTCCAAGCTTGATGACAATTGTATAAAAGTAACTAGCTTGATTATATTTATAGTTGATTCAAAGTCGCCGTATCAGAAATCACATTGGGTTTTGCAAATGTAATAATTTTTTTTTTATATTGAACTTAATAAAATTGCCTTATTGTTTGAAGACCGAAAGAGTAAACATTTGCCAAACCTCATGAAGTTTCATGTGTTAGCGTTTCCAACAGAGAACGAACAAACATGGAGGATTATTATTTAGAACACACTCTAATTTGCATGTCCTTCACGTCTAGATATAGTTTCTCAAATTTCACCGTCCCATAGCTCATCAACGGACTTGTAGAAACCGCTTGCCTGATTCGCGAACTCAGCACCTCGGACTGACTTCTCCTGCAAGATTTAAAGAATACTTGAAACCCATGATCTATATAATCATTAATCAACAATGAAGAGATCAACTGACTTGAATATACCCGTTACTTGCCTGGGGAATGTTAGAGAACTTGAGAAACAGATCTTCAGGAATAGACCAGTCAAAAACATCAAGATTCTCCTGGAGCCGAACCTCGCTGGAGCTCTTTGGTAGAACACTATGACCCATTTGTAGTCCCCAACGAAGAGCCACTTGAGCCGTGGTCTTTCCAAGTTTCTCCGCAACCTCGGCGACAATCTTGTTCTGGAGAACCTTTAGCCTCACTCCCTTAGATTGTGAACCCAAAGGAGAGTAACCCTATAACCAATGATGACGTCTTCGTTAACTCATACCGGCAAAAACAGAGTAAACTCAGAATGTATATGTATAAACAGAGTAAAAAAACAGAGTGTATGAGTAATTGCGTATACTCACGGATAAGTGAACTCCTTTGGATTTGCATAGCTCATGAAGAGATTTCTGCTGCCACACTGGGTGACATTCCACTTGGTTCACAGCAGGGACTACGTGGGCCACGTTAAGAAGATCTTCAAGCTTCTTTGAAGAGAAATTGCTCACACCGATCGCACGAGCTTTTCCAGATTGGTAGAGAGCTTCCATTGCTTTCCATGTACTTGGCAAGTCAGGTTTTGTGAGTGTTTCAGGTGTTGGCATAAGTGAATCCTTCTTCAAACTCGCCGGCCAATGAATCTTCAACGCAACAATCAAAATCCGGAAGCAATTTACTATAATAACTCAAAGATGTAAAGTTTTATTATATGTACCAGATATAAATCAACATAGTCAATTTGTAAATCCTTCAATGTTTTCTCCAGAGCCTTAGGCACATCTTCAGGCAAATGATCATTGCACCTGCAAACAAAAAAACATAAACATAATAAGTGTGTGCAGAGTAAAAAAAAAAAGTATGTTACAGAGAAGAAAGTTGGTAGTAAGAAGAAGACAAACCAGAGTTTCGAAGTGATAAATAATTCCTCTCGCTTCACGAGACCATCATCTATGATCTTCTTCAACACACTACCAATCTAATAAATGGGTTTATCGTTAGATCAGAACAACGAAATAAACAAAGTTCATGGTTTTTTCAATGGAATCAAAGAGGCAACGCATTATGTGACCAGTATGACCCCACAAAACTTGATAAAGAACAAAACTTTAGCTTACACTCTTTAAAAGTGAATAAAATACGATATACCATTAAACAAAAATAGGAATAAAAAACAATGTTTTTATTGCAAAATTGAATACGTGCATGATCACGATGGGTGTAAAAGTTTACCTCTTTCTCGTTACCGTAGATCGAAGCGCAGTCGATATGTCTGTAACCAATCTAAAATCGGAAAGAGAGGTATCAAAGTGAAGTTTTATAATCAAAGAACAGAGGAAGCTCGAGATTCGATTTTAGAAGAAAGACGCGTAATACCTTAATCGCTTGTTCGATCGTTGCGGGGACCACGGCGTAGGTTCCGAGAGCGACGGAAGGTAACTTGGCACCAGTGTTGAGCTCGAAGAATCGAATCGGAGCAGCCATTTCTATTGAATCCGGATAATTCTGTTGAAAGAAGAAGAAGGTGACGAGATGCAGAAGAAAATAAAAATACGTAACTTTGAGAAACCCGAAGCTTCTCTGACGTTAAAGTGCTAAAAACGAATGGTTGATGATGACAGATGACACGTTTCACTTTAGGCTTTCTCTGTATGAGCCTGTCTGTCACTATAGTTGGTCTTTTATTTTATTTTATTTTTAATATTTTTCGCAATCTTAAAACATGAAACATAAGATTATTTGATTAAAAATTAAAATTGTCCTTTCTGAAATATTGTTATCAACTTGTAAACTTTACCAGTATGTTTGGCCGATTTCAACTTTATTAATAAAAATAAGAGGAAACTTTTATTTTTCTCATACCATGCAATTTTTTGATTAATTTATCGAATAAATTTATACTTTTTCGTCATAAAGACTAAGAAGGTGTAATATGCTATGTCAAACTATTATATTAATTATTATTCAGCACACTAAAAATTAATAGGGTTACTTTGCTTAATAACCATATTAGAAAAAAAATTAAAAATTAAGAATATAGCCATAGCAATGGTTTGGCTACAGTATGTAGTATATTTTTGTAACATCCGTGAACCAGAAAGTTGTTTTGGGAAGTGGTGTTGGGCGATGCTAGGGGTTCGGAGTAGTTGGCACATGCTCTTAGAGGTGTGAATTGAGGATTGGCTGTGCATGTTCTTGTTTGATTGTTGTGCAGTCGGTTTAAGATTCAAGCACCGCGAAGAAAGTGTGTTAAATCCTTCTGAACGACTAGTATCGATCGACACCGGTTATCGGGTTTGATTTCCGGTTTAAGTCGATCGAATCAAGTTGGGTTGGTTTTGGTCGATGGGTGTCGACCGACACCAAGGAAGGGTGTCGATCGACACCGGTTATTGAGAAATCGACCGGTTTGATTCAAGTCGGCTGGTTTGGGCTGGTTTAGGGCGTGGAAACCCTATTTCGTGTTTTAAAAGCCCTGTGGCCGCGAGAAAGGCACAAGTTTCGAGATATCAAGTGTTTAAGGTGATTTTTGGAGGATTGGAGGTGATTTCTGAGTTTCTGGGTTGAATCCGTGGCTGTTCTTCGTTGTTCCTTCTCTATTCCTTCCTTTCAATCCGTTTTCAAGGTGAGTGCGTGACTGTAGGTCCGTTAAGCGTTGGAGATTGTGTGATTTCGGATTTATGATGTGTTCTTGAGATTGTTTATGCTGGATTTCGTGTTTTGATAGTATTGGGGCGTTGAAAACCCCTAGATTTTGTGTTATTGCGATTTTGGAATGTGATTTTCGTAGCTTCTGGTTTCTGGGCGTCGAGCCGGTGTCGAGCGACACTCATCGAGTGTCGATCGACACTCGGGAGGCTGGCGTCGATCGACACCATAGAGGTGTCGGTCGACACCAACCTGGGTGTCAGGAAACGTGGGTGTTTCCTGACAGGGATGGTTTATACTGTTGATTAATTGTTGAGCATTGTTATTGTTGTTGATTATTGTGATGTTTGTCTAGTGTTTGACGTAATTGGCCTGTAGGCAGGATGATCCACTCACTAAGTATTTATGATAATACTTACGCATCTCTTTCGTAATGTGATGCAGGTAACAGCAATGTTCTTCCGCGGAAAGAGACCGAGAGAAGAGGATGATGAGATTAGGAATTTGATTCTGGCTTGGTTGTTATGGTTGACCCGAAATTCATGAGTTTAGGGTGTTAGACTTTATTTTAATAATGTAGCAAACCGGTTTAGGTTGCTTATTGGTTATTGGTTTTATTGGTTTTATTCTTTATTGGTTATTGTTGAATAATTATTTATGATTTAATAATATTGGTTTTCTTCCGCATTGTGTTGAATTAGCTGTTGAGGATTAATATTTATGGGAATGTTAATCTGGGCTAATTATAAAAAAAAAAAAAAAAAAAAAAAAAGCTTGGTTGTTTCATTTTGGTATCAGAGCGTAGTCGGTTTTAGGACTGTTAGAATTGGATGAATTGGATTGTGTGGTTAATTGATTATGTGAGTTAGTCAGTTAGTGGTCTAATCTCATCCTCTCGGTCTTCCAGTTTTCCGCGGGTAAGTGAGTTGGATATTTGGTGTGTTGTGGTTTTGTGTTGTGTTTTGACCTTTGCTCTTTTTCTGTACTTGGTGGTAGTGCAGAGAAATGGACGCAGGTCGTGGTCGTGGCCGTGGTCGTGGACGCGGTGCAGCCCGTGGGGGCAGAGGAGCTGGTCGCGGTGGGCGAGCAGCGGGTCGTGGAGGTCGGGGCGCTGGTCGTGGTTTGCCAGAGGCTGAGGCTTCAGCGGAGAGTGCAGTACCGAGTGTGGAGACTGCGTCGGTGACACAGTCTGTTTCGTTAGCCGGTGGGGCTAGTTTGGGCGTCGGTGGTGGCGCGGGGGCAGGAGCAGTTCCCGGTGGGGGCGCGGCTCTTGCTCAGGGTGATTTGATTGTGGGGCTACTGACGCAGCTTTTGGCACGTCTTCCAGAGGCAGTTCCACAGCAGGCTCCGGTTGCACCTCCAGCGGCCGGGGCACAGGGTGGTGCCGGGGCACATGTTGGTGCCGATTTTGTTGAGCAGCAGGAGGCTGCGGTGCAGCAGGGTGTTGCAGTTGGGTTTTCTCCTTATCGTGAGATGATGAGGGAGATGCAGAGGATTGGTACGCCTACGTTTGAGGGCGGAGTTACTCCAGAGCAGGCTGATGAGTGGCGTCAGAGGTTGGAGCGGAACTTCGATTCTGTTCGTTGTCCGGCACAGTTTCAGGTTGAGTTGGCAGTGCATTATCTTGGAGGCGATGCACATTTGTGGTGGAGGTCTGTTAGGACCAGGAGAGAGGTTTGGACTTGGGTTGACTTCGTCGAGGAGTTCAACCACAAGTTTTTCCCTCAGGAGGCTCGTGACAGGCTGCAGTTGAGGTTTTTGGACTTGACGCAGGGTGAGAGGTCTGTCCGGGATTATGATGCAGAGTTTTGCAGATTATTGGTGCATTCTGGTGGTGAGCTGGTTAGTGAGCGAGCATTGACGTCGCGGTTTCTTCAGGGACTTCGGAGGAACATCAGGACTCAGTGCAGAGGTGGTATGTACCACACCAGAGCGGGTTTAGTGGAGTTGGCAGCGTCCATTGAGGAGGACTTGCGTGAGCCGGTGAGTACGGCGGTTGTTCCAGTTGCAGTTGCTCCTGCTACCCATCCTCGGGGCCAGCAGCAACATCAGCAGCGCAGAGGTCACAGTTCTGGTTACGGCAGGGGCAGTAGGCCTGCGCAGGGCCAGAAGAGGAGAGCAGAGGAGATATCTGCTAGTAGCCCGAATACGGGTGGGTGTTTTGGTTGTGGGAGTCTGGATCACAGAGTTGCGACTTGCCCTTAGAGGGCGGGATCCAGAGAGTCGACAGTGTGCTACTACTGCAGGGAGCCGGGGCATATCAAGACTATGTGTCCCAAGTTGCAGCAGAGAGCAGTGGCAGCGGCGATCCAGCCGTTGGCTATTCAGTCAGCAGCGCAGGTTGCAGCGTTGCAGTTAGGTGGTGCGCCGAGAGTTTATACTTCGGCAGAGGTGGGCCAGACCAGTCAGTCAGGCCAAGATTTTATATATATATATTTTACATTTAAGAAAAACGAAAGAAAATACTGAGAAATTATTGAGCTAATCTTAATGATATTTTAAGAATAAAAAACGAATAACATTTTATAAACATATTTTTAAACACTAATAATATTTGAAAACAGGACCATGAACATAAAAAAGGGAATCAAACAAAAAGATCGCATAATGATTTTCTATTTACGAAATCTTCTATTCCATCACAGTTACAGGGCATACGTGAACATAGAGAACAACGCGGAGATCGAAGGAATGTTAAACGCCGGAGCGACACAATGTGTCCTGGAGTATTTAAACGCCGAGGTATGTTCTTATTCATCGATATTTTCTTTCTTTCAGATCACTTTATTTTATTTTTTTATTTTGGTTTCTCGACATATCTATATCAATATGTTCTTTCTTTCACATAGATCTGAATCAGATCTACATATCGATCGAATTTTTTCATCGACTCTTCATTTATCGTTTCCCATTCTCAACAAATTAAACTTACATATATCCTTTTTTATTTTTTTTTCTGAGTTCAAGAAATCGAAGGGCCTCAAGAAATACATAAAACACACGGTTAGTATATTCGGTCCCTAGCATATTCTCTCTTTTGTTTGATTCTACATAAAATACAGTGTTTGTATAAAATAATTGTTTGTACAAATACAATATACAATATGTATACGAATACAGTATACATTATTTATACAAATACAGTATACAGTATTTGTATCATAATATATAAATTAAAAAAAAAAGTTGCAAAATAAGCTAAACGATAAACCCAGCTAGAGTAGTTGTACAATTTTCCATTTTGTCATTCAATAACTCTGTTTAGATGTTTTCCATAATCTTGGAAAAAAAAAAAAAGATGTTTTCCATAAATTTCTTCATTGTTCCCTTTGGGGAAAATGAAATGGACTCTTCAGGTGAAGACTTCACCCATTCATGCTTCATATTTTTTTCTTCTTCTTATTCTTCATTTCAACCTTTATTCTTCTTGAGTGCTTTTAAATTTTAAAAATGTCAGGTGATATTTCATTTGTAAAAGACATAAGTCGCCCAAGTGTTTCCCAGTTAATAGGATTAGTGGTAATAGGTTTAGTGTTAGTGTGTCTGATCGGTTATTTTGTGTTGAAACTAATTTGTAGACGAGCTTACACGTATAGATCGGACAATTTAGTGAATTAACTTTTTTCACAATTGGAATTAACTTTTTCTTTGTTACAAATCACACCTTAATTAAGGTAGAAGTTCAAATGTCCACGCAAAAGAAAATTTTACGTATCCATTCCTTTATTTAGATACATGAGGTTATTCAGTATACACTACTAGTACAATGTAGAGTATACGTACTAAACCATTTAACAGCAAATTATAAGCAAAAAATAGAAAAACTATAAGCGAATAAAAATTAATATGAAGAAATATTATCATGCTTTGCCAATATATATTCTTTTTATAAAACCACATGCTTAAGATTAAGAGCTTAATACGATTGGTTTATAAAATTATGTTTGTAAAACCGGTTTTGGTTAAGAAATCAAAGGAAACCGGTTTTGGTTTATAAAATTATGTTTGTCCCAACCGAGGTTTCTTGTTTTCCAAGTTTGAGATTTATCATGATTCTAATTGGTTTTATGTATGTCCTACAATTTATCATAATTCTAATTGTTTTTATGTATATCGTACTACCTCGTATCTCTGCATTTTCATTTAGAAAATATATTTTAGGAAAATGAACTTCGATGCGTAAGTTGTTACATAAAATATCATACTTCCTTAATTTCACAGAGTGTTAATCTGACATTTTTCACGCAAAATCTCTATTGTATTCCTTTTTAATACAATAAATCAGTTTCTCTTTCTAATTTTAAGCTAAATTGATAGGGATAAAATTGAGATTTAATTTTTAAATATTGTATTGAAAATGTAAAATAATTGTCTTTGTGAAAAAAAAAAAAATGACACTCTTTGTGAAACACATGTAGTATAAGAAACAAATATACAAATTGAATGATTTTTTTTTTTTAAGGATACAAAGACCATTAAACAAAAATGAGTTTTTTTATATTTCTTTTTTGTTCTTTTGTTCATCCGATTTTCTTATGAATAATTTTAACGAGTAATCTTAAATTTGTGTGGACTTTTGATGCAGAGAAACGTAAATGGACTGAAAGTAAATGGGTTCCAACTTTTTCATGTCGCGGACACGATTGTAAATTTGTTTCACTTGGACTTGGTGAATGTTGTATTCTATCTATAGCATGAACATTTAAGTGGTTAGAAAGTTCATCTTCTTGGAACCGCCGTTTCTTATTTTCCAAGCTTGATGACAATTGTATAAAAGTAACTAGCTTGATTATATTTATAGTTGATTCAAAGTCGCCGTATCAGAAATCACATTGGGTTTTGCAAATGTAATAATTTTTTTTTTATATTGAACTTAATAAAATTGCCTTATTGTTTGAAGACCGAAAGAGTAAACATTTGCCAAACCTCATGAAGTTTCATGTGTTAGCGTTTCCAACAGAGAACGAACAAACATGGAGGATTATTATTTAGAACACACTCTAATTTGCATGTCCTTCACGTCTAGATATAGTTTCTCAAATTTCACCGTCCCATAGCTCATCAACGGACTTGTAGAAACCGCTTGCCTGATTCGCGAACTCAGCACCTCGGACTGACTTCTCCTGCAAGATTTAAAGAATACTTGAAACCCATGATCTATATAATCATTAATCAACAATGAAGAGATCAACTGACTTGAATATACCCGTTACTTGCCTGGGGAATGTTAGAGAACTTGAGAAACAGATCTTCAGGAATAGACCAGTCAAAAACATCAAGATTCTCCTGGAGCCGAACCTCGCTGGAGCTCTTTGGTAGAACACTATGACCCATTTGTAGTCCCCAACGAAGAGCCACTTGAGCCGTGGTCTTTCCAAGTTTCTCCGCAACCTCGGCGACAATCTTGTTCTGGAGAACCTTTAGCCTCACTCCCTTAGATTGTGAACCCAAAGGAGAGTAACCCTATAACCAATGATGACGTCTTCGTTAACTCATACCGGCAAAAACAGAGTAAACTCAGAATGTATATGTATAAACAGAGTAAAAAAACAGAGTGTATGAGTAATTGCGTATACTCACGGATAAGTGAACTCCTTTGGATTTGCATAGCTCATGAAGAGATTTCTGCTGCCACACTGGGTGACATTCCACTTGGTTCACAGCAGGGACTACGTGGGCCACGTTAAGAAGATCTTCAAGCTTCTTTGAAGAGAAATTGCTCACACCGATCGCACGAGCTTTTCCAGATTGGTAGAGAGCTTCCATTGCTTTCCATGTACTTGGCAAGTCAGGTTTTGTGAGTGTTTCAGGTGTTGGCATAAGTGAATCCTTCTTCAAACTCGCCGGCCAATGAATCTTCAACGCAACAATCAAAATCCGGAAGCAATTTACTATAATAACTCAAAGATGTAAAGTTTTATTATATGTACCAGATATAAATCAACATAGTCAATTTGTAAATCCTTCAATGTTTTCTCCAGAGCCTTAGGCACATCTTCAGGCAAATGATCATTGCACCTGCAAAAAAAAAAACATAAACATAATAAGTGTGTGCAGAGTAAAAAAAAAAAGTATGTTACAGAGAAGAAAGTTGGTAGTAAGAAGAAGACAAACCAGAGTTTCGAAGTGATAAATAATTCCTCTCGCTTCACGAGACCATCATCTATGATCTTCTTCAACACACTACCAATCTAATAAATGGGTTTATCGTTAGATCAGAACAACGAAATAAACAAAGTTCATGGTTTTTTCAATGGAATCAAAGAGGCAACGCATTATGTGACCAGTATGACCCCACAAAACTTGATAAAGAACAAAACTTTAGCTTACACTCTTTAAAAGTGAATAAAATACGATATACCAGTAAACAAAAATAGGAATAAAAAACAATGTTTTTATTGCAAAATTGAATACGTGCATGATCACGATGGGTGTAAAAGTTTACCTCTTTCTCGTTACCGTAGATCGAAGCGCAGTCGATATGTCTGTAACCAATCTAAAATCGGAAAGAGAGGTATCAAAGTGAAGTTTTATAATCAAAGAACAGAGGAAGCTCGAGATTCGATTTTAGAAGAGAGACGCGTAATACCTTAATCGCTTGTTCGATCGTTGCGGGGACCACGGCGTAGGTTCCGAGAGCGACGGAAGGTAACTTGGCACCAGTGTTGAGCTCGAAGAATCGAATCGGAGCAGCCATTTCTATTGAATCCGGATAATTCTGTTGAAAGAAGAAGAAGGTGACGAGATGCAGAAGAAAATAAAAATACGTAACTTTGAGAAACCCGAAGCTTCTCTGACGTTAAAGTGCTAAAAACGAATGGTTGATGATGACAGATGACACGTTTCACTTTAGGCTTTCTCTGTATGAGCCTGTCTGTCACTATAGTTGGTCTTTTATTTTATTTTATTTTTAATATTTTTCGCAATCTTAAAACATGAAACATAAGATTATTTGATTAAAAATTAAAATTGTCCTTTCTGAAATATTGTTATCAACTTGTAAACTTTACCAGTATGTTTGGCCGATTTCAACTTTATTAATAAAAATAAGAGGAAACTTTTATTTTTCTCATACCATGCAATTTTTTGATTAATTTATCGAATAAATTTATACTTTTTCGTCATAAAGACTAAGAAGGTGTAATATGCTATGTCAAACTATTATATTAATTATTATTCAGCACACTAAAAATTAATAGGGTTACTTTGCTTAATAACCATATTAGAAAAAAAAATAAAAATTAAGAATATAGCCATAGCAATGGTTTGGCTACAGTATGTAGTATATTTTTGTAACATCCGTGAACCAGAAAGTTGTTTTGGGAAGTGGTGTTGGGCGATGCTAGGGGTTCGGGAGTAGTTGGCACATGCTCTTAGAGGTGTGAATTGAGGATTGGCTGTGCATGTTCTTGTTTGATTGTTGTGCAGTCGGTTTAAGATTCAAGCACCGCGAAGAAAGTGTGTTAAATCCTTCTGAACGACTAGTATCGATCGACACCGGTTATCGGGTTTGATTTCCGGTTTAAGTCGATCGAATCAAGTTGGGTTGGTTTTGGTCGATGGGTGTCGACCGACACCAAGGAAGGGTGTCGATCGACACCGGTTATTGAGAAATCGACCGGTTTGATTCAAGTCGGCTGGTTTGGGCTGGTTTAGGGCGTGGAAACCCTATTTCGTGTTTTAAAAGCCCTGTGGCCGCGAGAAAGGCACAAGTTTCGAGATATCAAGTGTTTAAGGTGATTTTTGGAGGATTGGAGGTGATTTCTGAGTTTCTGGGTTGAATCCGTGGCTGTTCTTCGTTGTTCCTTCTCTATTCCTTCCTTTCAATCCGTTTTCAAGGTGAGTGCGTGACTGTAGGTCCGTTAAGCGTTGGAGATTGTGTGATTTCGGATTTATGATGTGTTCTTGAGATTGTTTATGCTGGATTTCGTGTTTTGATAGTATTGGGGCGTTGAAAACCCCTAGATTTTGTGTTATTGCGATTTTGGAATGTGATTTTCGTAGCTTCTGGTTTCTGGGCGTCGAGCCGGTGTCGAGCGACACTCATCGAGTGTCGATCGACACTCGGGAGGCTGGCGTCGATCGACACCATAGAGGTGTCGGTCGACACCAACCTGGGTGTCAGGAAACGTGGGTGTTTCCTGACAGGGATGGTTTATACTGTTGATTAATTGTTGAGCATTGTTATTGTTGTTGATTATTGTGATGTTTGTCTAGTGTTTGACGTAATTGGCCTGTAGGCAGGATGATCCACTCACTAAGTATTTATGATAATACTTACGCATCTCTTTCGTAATGTGATGCAGGTAACAGCAATGTTCTTCCGCGGAAAGAGACCGAGAGAAGAGGATGATGAGATTAGGAATTTGATTCTGGCTTGGTTGTTATGGTTGACCCGAAATTCATGAGTTTAGGGTGTTAGACTTTATTTTAATAATGTAGCAAACCGGTTTAGGTTGCTTATTGGTTATTGGTTTTATTGGTTTTATTCTTTATTGGTTATTGTTGAATAATTATTTATGATTTAATAATATTGGTTTTCTTCCGCATTGTGTTGAATTAGCTGTTGAGGATTAATATTTATGGGAATGTTAATCTGGGCTAATTATAAAAAAAAAAAAAAAAAAAAAAAAAAAAAAGCTTGGTTGTTTCATTTTGGTATCAGAGCGTAGTCGGTTTTAGGACTGTTAGAATTGGATGAATTGGATTGTGTGGTTAATTGATTATGTGAGTTAGTCAGTTAGTGGTCTAATCTCATCCTCTCAGTCTTCCAGTTTTCCGCGGGTAAGTGAGTTGGATATTTGGTGTGTTGTGGTTTTGTGTTGTGTTTTGACCTTTGCTCTTTTTCTGTACTTGGTGGTAGTGCAGAGAAATGGACGCAGGTCGTGGTCGTGGCCGTGGTCGTGGACGCGGTGCAGCCCGTGGGGGCAGAGGAGCTGGTCGCGGTGGGCGAGCAGCGGGTCGTGGAGGTCGGGGCGCTGGTCGTGGTTTGCCAGAGGCTGAGGCTTCAGCGGAGAGTGCAGTACCGAGTGTGGAGACTGCGTCGGTGACACAGTCTGTTTCGTTAGCCGGTGGGGCTAGTTTGGGCGTCGGTGGTGGCGCGGGGGCAGGAGCAGTTCCCGGTGGGGGCGCGGCTCTTGCTCAGGGTGATTTGATTGTGGGGCTACTGACGCAGCTTTTGGCACGTCTTCCAGAGGCAGTTCCACAGCAGGCTCCGGTTGCACCTCCAGCGGCCGGGGCACAGGGTGGTGCCGGGGCACATGTTGGTGCCGGTTTTGTTGAGCAGCAGGAGGCTGCGGTGCAGCAGGGTGTTGCAGTTGGGTTTTCTCCTTATCGTGAGATGATGAGGGAGATGCAGAGGATTGGTACGCCTACGTTTGAGGGCGGAGTTACTCCAGAGCAGGCTGATGAGTGGCGTCAGAGGTTGGAGCGGAACTTCGATTCTGTTCGTTGTCCGGCACAGTTTCAGGTTGAGTTGGCAGTGCATTATCTTGGAGGCGATGCACATTTGTGGTGGAGGTCTGTTAGGACCAGGAGAGAGGTTTGGACTTGGGTTGACTTCGTCGAGGAGTTCAACCACAAGTTTTTCCCTCAGGAGGCTCGTGACAGGCTGCAGTTGAGGTTTTTGGACTTGACGCAGGGTAAGAGGTCTGTCCGGGATTATGATGCAGAGTTTTGCAGATTATTGGTGCATTCTGGTGGTGAGCTGGTTAGTGAGCGAGCATTGACGTCGCGGTTTCTTCAGGGACTTCGGAGGAACATCAGGACTCAGTGCAGAGGTGGTATGTACCACACCAGAGCGGGTTTAGTGGAGTTGGCAGCGTCCATTGAGGAGGACTTGCGTGAGCCGGTGAGTACGGCGGTTGTTCCAGTTGCAGTTGCTCCTGCTACCCATCCTCGGGGCCAGCAGCAGCATCAGCAGCGCAGAGGTCACAGTTCTGGTTACGGCAGGGGCAGTAGGCCTGCGCAGGGCCAGAAGAGGAGAGCAGAGGAGATATCTGCTAGTAGCCCGAGTACGGGTGGGTGTTTTGGTTGTGGGAGTCTGGATCACAGAGTTGCGACTTGCCCTTAGAGGGCGGGATCCAGAGAGTCGACAGTGTGCTACTACTGCAGGGAGCCGGGGCATATCAAGACTATGTGTCCCAAGTTGCAGCAGAGAGCAGTGGCAGCGGCGATCCAGCCGTTGGCTATTCAGTCAGCAGCGCAGGTTGCAGCGTTGCAGTCAGGTGGTGCGCCGAGAGTTTATACTTCGGCAGAGGTGGGCCAGACCAGTCAGTCAGGCCAGATCACAGGTAAAATCTTGACTCAGACTTTTAAATTCTTAAGGTAGAATTGTTGGTGTTGTCTGTTTCTGTTGTTTTACTGTGATAGAGTTAGAGGTTCTCAACACTTGTGGAATTGTGTAGGGACCTTGTTAGTTGGAGGTTTTGAGTCTCATGTTCTGTTTGACTCGGGAGCATCTAATTGCTTCATAACTCCGGAGAGAGCTGAGGGTAGTGGTATTCGGAGTAGCGAGGGCGAGGCTTCAGGCTTTGTCAAGGTGGCCGGAGGTGGTTATTTGGCTACTTCGGGCAGAGCTAGAGCAGTTGATGTGCAGATTGCGGGGCAGTCTATGCCAGCAGATTTGGTCATCAGCCCAGTGGAACTGTATGACGTGATTTTGGGGATGGACTGGTTATCTCTATACCGAGTTCATCTGGATTGCTACAGAGGTAGAGTGGTGTTTGAGCAGGATGCAGGGAAGTTGGTTTATCAGGGAGTGAGACCGACTTCGGGGAGTATAGTGATTTCAGCTATTCAGGCAGAGCAGTTGTTAGAGCGGGGCTGCGAAGCCTATTTGGCGACAATCACTATGACAGAGTCCAGTGGTGAGGTGAGTCTGCAGGATATTCAGGTTGTCCAGGAGTTTGAGGACGTATTTCGGTCGCTGAAGGGATTGCCACCCTCTCGGTCAGATCCTTTCACGATTGATTTAGAGCCCGGGACAGCTCCGATATCGAAGACACCTTACAGGATGGCTCCAGCAGAGATGGCAGAGCTGAAGAAGCAGCTAGAGGACCTTTTGAGTAAAGGGTTCATCAGACCTAGTGTTTCGCCGTGGGGAGCGCCAGTGTTGTTCGTTAAGAAGAAGGATGGCAGTTTTCGGTTGTGCATTGATTACCGGGGGCTTAACCGAGTCACAGTGAAGAACAGGTACCCACTTCCGAGGATTGATGAGTTGTTGGATCAGTTAAGAGGTGCTACTTGGTTCTCCAAGATTGACTTGGCATCGGGATATCATCAGATTCCGATAGATGAGGCAGATGTCCGGAAGACAGCTTTTCGGACGAGGTATGGGCATTTCGAGTTTTTGGTCATGCCTTTCGGTTTGACTAATGCGCCGGCAGCGTTTATGAGGTTGATGAACGACGTGTTCAGGGAGTTTCTGGATGTGTTTGTCATTATTTTCATTGATGACATTTTGGTGTATTCGAGGAGTCCAGAGGAGCATGCGACTCATTTGAGGCTTGTGTTGGAGAAGCTTCGAGAGCAGAAGCTGTATGCTAAGTTGAGCAAGTGCAGCTTTTGGCAGAGGGAGATGGGTTTTCTTGGCCATATTGTTTCTGCAGAGGGAGTTTCTGTGGATCCGGCTAAGATTGAGGCTATCAGGGATTGGCCTAGACCGGGTAGTGCTACCGAGATCAGGAGTTTTCTGGGTTTAACAGGTTACTACAGGAGGTTCGTCAAGGGGTTTGCGAGCATGTCTCAGCCGATGACGAGGTTGACTGGCAAGGATGTGCCATTTGTGTGGTCGCCGGAGTGCGAGGAGAGCTTTGGGAAGCTCAAGGAGATGTTGACTAGTACACCAGTTTTGGCATTACCCGACCCGGGGAAGCCATATGTAGTGTACACAGATGCTTCAGGTGTTGGACTTGGTTGTGTTTTGATGCAGGAGGGCAGAGTGATTGCCTATGCTTCGAGGCAGTTGCAGGGCAGTGAGCGCAACCGTCCTACACATGATCTTGAGTTGGGAGCAGTGGTTTTTGCACTCAAGATTTGGAGGTCTTATCTTTATGGTGGTAGAGTGCAGATCTTTACAGATCACAAGAGTCTACAGCACATTTTCACTCAGCCTTTGCTGAATGCGAGACAGACGCGTTGGGTGGAGTTTCTGGCAGACTATGACCTGGATATTGTTTATCATCCGGGCAAGGCCAATTTGGTGGCAGATGCCTTGAGTCGACGGAGGGTTGATTCAGATAGAGAGCGTGGTGTTGAGGCTTTGGTCAGCGAGATTAGTACATTGCGTCTATGTGCTATTTCAGAAGAGCCTTTGGGTTTAGAGGCAGCTGATCAGGCAGATTTAATCAGCAGGATCAGAGTGGCGCAGCAGAGTGATCAGGGTTTGATCGATGCTTCGCAGGCGGTTGGTTCTGAGTAACAGGTCTCTTCGAATGGGACTATCTTGGTTCGGGGGCGAGTTTGTGTGCCCAAGGATGAGGTGTTGAGGCATGAGGTTTTGAGAGAGGCTCATTCAAGCAAGTTTTCGATTCATCCGGGTGCGACCAAGATGTACCGTGACCTCAAACGGTATTATCACTGGGTTGGGATGAAGAGGGATGTGGCAGATTGGGTTGCGAGGTGCAACATGATATCATCATATTTTACATGTTTTCACTAAGTATTTATTGGTATTTTCAAGTGTTTTCAATAAGGTTATATGCCTTTGGAGGTAGTTTTCTTGTATTTGTTGGTTTTGGAGTCTTAACAGGTTAAAACATCAAAAAGGATTCAAAAAGGAGCAAAAGAGCCTCAAACCATTATCCATGCAAGTTTCCAAGTCAAGAGCATCATTATAACTCCATTTGTCCGATTCTCGTATTCGGACAGAACCGGAGCATCCGGAAGTTGACCGCGGCAAGGGGTCTTCCCGACGTCCAAAAATCATGATCTTGGTCTTGCTGGATAGATATTTGAGTCATGCATTACGACGAAGTAGATTCAAGTCATTTTGATCAACCATCACGGAGATACTCTTTTTCTCCCAAGACGTGTCCGCCAGGCGAGTAAACGAAGCCCATGGAGACTTGGCGCCACTAAATGGCCCGGGATGCAGCGGCATGGACCTTGTCTCGACTTAGAACAAGCCCAGATTTCTTTTGGTGGTTTACTTGCCCTAAACCCGGTCTGATCACGTCGCAAATCATCAATGCCGGTTAACCGGAAAGTTTCCTTTTTCGACACTTAACAAACCTAGCGACTTCTACCCTATAAATACGAGTTTTTAGCCTCAGAAAAAAGAGAGAGCGTGAGCGCCGTCAGAGGAGAAGAGAGAGCTGTCCTAGAAGCAGAGAGAAGAGGCTTTCTCAAGATCCAAGACGCACACACACTTGTTCTTATCAAATCCTTACATTTGTTCTTTCTCTTTGACTTTTGTAATGAATCCGAGAGAGTATTGAGGAGGAATCGACCTTGTTCTTCGACCTAGAGAAGCTTCCTTCACCCTTTCTCTCTTTTTCATTACTTATCATGTCTATACTCATCATGCCTTGTGTTAACCGCGCCATGATTGAGTAGTTTACCCGCTAGGTTAAGGGCTAAGCCGAAAGGCTCATGAATTTGTTAACTTGATCTTTTGAGTTGGGATAATTTATTTGGTTTCATCACCTTTACTTGAGCATAATGCCGCTTGCTTTTCTGATCAATTAGCATCGGATCTTGGGTTAATATACTCTCCAAAAGCTTGATATATTGCCGGACTTAGTATTTGGTGAGCGATGAATCACAACCACCGAAAGATGAGTTGTGAGTCATCGTGAACAATCATAACTTGAACATCTTTAATGCATATTTTCAACTTGTAATAACCATCGAAAGTTGAGTCTATTAGGTTGATTTAACATAGTGGTTTGATCCACGAAAGTGGGATAACTATATATTAGTGTTATGAGTTCATGAACGGTTTCTATTATATCCCTTCCATTTGATTAACTTGTTAATGATTCATGATTGCCTTGAGGTTAGCCCAATGCCTAGTATCTCCACTTATTGATTTCCATTCTCTCTACTTGTTTGCTATTTTCATTCTAGTTAAAATCCGAACCAAACACCACTTTGTTTTAGCTTGATTCAACCTCCTTACAATTTGTAGTACAACCGATAGGTCCTTGTGGATTCGATCCCATCTATACTTACCTCGTTGCTGTGCACTTGCAGGTAGCTCTAGTGGGTAAAACTTGAAGCAATCCCACGCTCACATCAAGTTTTTGGCGCCGTTGCCGGGGACCTTCTTGTCTACAAGTTTGGACTAGAATCTAGACTAAAACGTTTTTCCTTTTTTTTTTTTTTTTTTTTTTTTTTTCACTTAACATTTTTCTTTAGTTTGTTTTCAAGCTCTTGTAGGTACAACTTGAGCTGAGCTATGGATCAGGAAGCACATGATCAAGGGCCGCCGCTTGGTGTTTTTCTTGGAGCAAACCGCATTGATGACCGCCCTTTGATTGGAGTTCAAAACCGTTTACCGCAAAACGGCAATGAACCGGAGCTCGACATTGACGGGCCGGCGCATCAACCACCCCAAGACGACCACCGAGAGGGACCAAATCAAGAGTACATTGGAGATAGTGACTCTAGACCCGAGCTTCTACAAAGCCGTAGCCCCATCCGGATGCAGGACGGCCAACGTTATGAGATTAAGCCGCGGGTTATCGCATTGGCGAAGCAAAGTCAATACCATGGACTTCTTGAGGAGGATCCTTTGGATCATGTTGATTCTTTTGAGGAGTTGTGCAGCACTACAAGCGCCAACGGAGTTCCAGTGGACTACCTGAGGTGCCGGCTCTTTGCTTTCACTTTGGCGGGCAAAGCACTTAGATGGCTAAAATCTTTGCCATCTCGCTCAATCAACACATGGATGGAGTTCAAAAAGGCTTTTCTAGGACAATTCTACACCAAACAAAGGGCAACCTTGATGAGGAGCAAAATCTCAGGCTTCCAGCAAGGTCCTATAGAGCCATACCATGAAGCTCTAGAACGTTTCAAGGAATACATAAGAGATTGTCCACAACACGGCTTTTCGGATTTCAATCTATGGAACACCTTCTATGATGGGATTAGGCGAGAGTACAAGTTATGCCTTGACATAGCTAGCAATGGGGACTTCATGAGCAAGACCATTGAAGAGGCAAAGATATTAATAG
The DNA here is from genome assembly GCA_026724425.1 of Erythrophleum ivorense. Classification (NCBI taxonomy): domain Eukaryota; kingdom Viridiplantae; phylum Streptophyta; class Magnoliopsida; order Fabales; family Fabaceae; genus Erythrophleum; species Erythrophleum ivorense. The sequence goes on from JAIUCV010000354.1 coordinate 788,060, forward strand.
ACAACTTGGCGGCCAGTGATAGCAAGAACCAGCCGAGCTATGAGGAAACCATTAAAGCGATCAACACAAGACCGGAGCAAACCGAGTTCAAGGAGATCAAATCCATGATCTCTAAACTTTTGGAGAGGCAACCGAGGCAATGCCAAGTTTTTGAAGATGATCAAACCTTAGATGAGGAAATGGACCGGGAGATCTTTGGCAATCTTCAAAAAGACGTGAACTTCATTAGCAAACATGAACCCGGAGAAAGAAGTCTTATGCCGTTTCTCAACACTCAAGACCGTTACTATGGTAAGAAGAATGCTTCTAGCTACCCTCTCCAGTACTCCAATCATCAGCTCACGCACATCCCTAAGGTGACCTTACCTAATCCGAGGCACCAGCCGATGCATAGAGACGATCAAGAAGGTGATTCTAAATCTTATATCTACGAGTTCATGCATGAGCAAAGGCAAGCCAACAAAGAGATTCACGAGAAGATACACCGCATGTACTATGACCTGAATAGTAAGTTTGATTCTCTTGAATCACACGTGAAGCGGCTTGATCTCCAAATAGCCCACATCGCCGGTTCAATCAAGAGGCCAATCGGAGTCCTTCCCGGCCAACCTGAGGTAAATCCAAGAAAAGAGCACATTGCCGCCATCACTCTTAGGAGTGGGACGCAACTAGATGAGGTGCAAATGCCGGAGGGAGTTGAGAAGGAGTCGACCCAGCACACAATCGTGATAGATGAGAATGAACCGGAAGACAACAATGCGTCCAATGGAGAGTTAGAAGAAGAAATCATCCCACCGGTGATATCTCGAGTGTACAAGCCGAAACCACCCTTCCCTAAGGTTGTGAAGAAGCCTAAGAAGGAAAAGGAGCAAGCAAAGCTAAGAGATCTTGTGAGCCAGCTAAGTGTTAGGCTACCATTTGTTGACGCTTGCATGATCATACCGTCTTTGAAAAAGTACATGAAGAGTATCTTGACAAGCAACCTAAGCTTGGAAGAAGGTGTGATGTTGATAACTCAAGAATGCAGTGACGTGCTTCAAAACCAAACAACGGAGAAGCTTGATGATCCGGGCAGCTTTGTGCTATCTTGTCAAATCGGAGGTACCACTTTCAAGCGATGCCTTTGTGACTTGGGCTCTAGCGTGAATTTAATGCCTTACACGGTGGCCAGACGTCTTGGGATCACTAATTTCAGACCAACAAAGATTCAACTAGTCTTTGCGGATCGATCGGTTAGAAGACCGGTTGGAATTGTAACCGATGTTCAAGTCATGATCGGTAAATGTTCCATACCGGCTGATTTTGTGGTGTTAGAGCTTGATCAAGAGCCTAGAGACCCCTTGATCCTTGGACGACCATTCTTAGCCACCGCCGGTGCCATAATTGACGTCAAAGGAGGAAAGATCGACTTGCATTTGGGAGACCTCGTGATGAAATTTCAAGTGGACAAGTCACTCGGCAAGCCGACAATAGACGGGCATTCGTTTTTAGTGGACAACATGAGCGAGGTTTCTGAAGGTATCTATCAAGAGCTCATCCGGAATGACCCATTAGAGATAGAATTAACCGGGGGTGAAGGAGATAGCGACCATTTGAATGAAGAAGCACACCGGCTGACCAAGATTCTAGATGGCGCCGCCACTTAAGACAAACTAGTAGCGTATATCAGCTTGGGTGAGGATGTAAAGAAGCCGGGAGCGACTAAGAACCTCACCAAAGCTTCGAATGATCCTTGGAGCGAGCATAGAGCACCCAAGGTTGAGCTCAAAGAGCTTCCAGTTGGACTAAGGTATGCGTTTCTCGGACCTGATAATACATATCCGGTCATTATCAATTCAAACCTAACCAATGTGGAGACGGCTCTATTGCTTTGTGAGTTGAGAAAACACCGTAAAGCCCTTGGGTATACCCTTGAGGATATCACGGGCATCTCTCCGGACCTATGCATGCACAGGATACACCTTGAGGATGAGTCAACATCATCCATAGAACATCAAAGGAGATTAAACCCGAACTTAAAAGATGTTGTGAAAAAGGAGATAATGAAACTCTTGGACGCGGGGATCATATATCCAATCTCGGATAGTACGTGGGTAAGCCCGGTGCATGTGGTCCCTAAAAAGGGAGGAGTCACGGTGGTAAAGAACGAGAATGAGGAACTGATCCCCACTAGAACAATCACCGGCCACCGAATGTGCATCGACTACCGCAAGCTCAATACCACGACCCGGAAGGATCATTTCCCTTTACCATTTATAGACCAAATGCTAGAAAGGCTTGCTAACCACCCTTACTATTGTTTTCTAGATGGCTATTCAGGTTTTTTCCAAATACCAATCCATCCGGATGACCAAGAGAAGACAACATTTACATGTCCTTATGGCACGTTCGCTTACCGGCGAATGCCTTTTGGATTGTGCAATGCCCCGGCCACATTCCAAAGATGCATGATGTCTATCTTCACCGACTATATAGAGGACATAATGGAGGTATTCATGGATGACTTTTCAGTTTATGGCTCATCCTTTGATGCTTGTTTATCAAATCTTAGTAAGGTTCTCAAAAGATGTGAGGAGCAACATCTTGTCCTCAATTGGGAGAAATGTCATTTCATGGTGCGAGATGGGATAGTGCTTGGCCACCGGATATCAGAGAAAGGGATTGAAGTGGATAAGGCAAAGATAGAAGTCATGGTGACCTTAGAGCCGCCAAAGAATGTAAAGGGAGTAAGGAGCTTCCTCGGACACGCCGGTTTCTATAGGAGATTCATCCAAGATTTCTCCAAGATCGCACGACCATTGACTCAGCTCTTGTGCAAAGATGTCCCATTTGAATTCGACGATGATTGCCTCACGGCTTTCAAGAAGATCAAGGCAGCACTAATAAGTGCACCGGTTGTACAATCACCGGATTGGGAGCTCCCGTTTGAGATTATGTGCGATGCAAGTGACTATGCTGTTGGTGCTGTGCTAGGACAAAGGAAGGAGAAGAAGCTTCATGTCATTTACTATGCAAGCCGGACCTTGGATGAAGCATAATGCAACTACGCCACCACTGAGAAGGAGTTGCTCGCTATTGTCTTTGCGTTTGAGAAGTTCCGATCTTACCTTGTCGGATCTAAAGTGATCGTTCACACCGACCATGCTGCCCTCAAATACCTCCTATCCAAGAAAGATGCAAAACCACGTCTCATAAGGTGGATTCTCTTACTACAAGAGTTTGACTTAAAGATCGTCGATAGAAAAGGTGCGGAGAATAGTGTAGCCGACCACCTCTCCCGGATGCGGATAGAAGAGCAGCTCCCCATAAACGACTCGTTGCCAGAAGAAACGGTCTATTCCGTCAGAGCCATACCAATCACAAGGATCACCAGTGCACTACCACCCGTTCCGGACAAGAGAGTCGCCCTCGGTGCACCTTGGTATGGCCACATAGCAAACTACCTTGCAGCCGACATTGAACCTCCGCAGTTTTATGGCTACAAGAAGAAGAAGTTCTTAAAAGACATACGGTTCTACTTTTGGGACGAGCCGTACCTCTACAAGAAGTGCCAAGATGGGATGTTCAGAAAATGTGTCCCGGAGGAAGAAATCCCGGGAATACTTCATGGTTGTCATGGATCGGCTTATGCCGGCCATTTTGCCACATTCAAGACGGTTTCAAAGGTTTTACAGGCCGGTTTCTGGTGGCCAACAATGTTCAAAGATGCCCAAGCATTCATTTCAAAATGTGATGCTTGTCAAAGGATGGGCAACATTAGCAAAAGAAATGAGATGCCACAAAACTTTATCCTGGAGGTAGAAGTCTTTGACGTGTGGGGAATTGATTTCATGGGACCCTTTCCCACGTCTTTTGGAGACCAATACATCCTAGTGGCTGTTGACTATGTGTCCAAGTGGGTGGAAGCTATTGCCGTGCCAACAAATGACTCTAGTGTCGTTATCAAGCTGTTCAAATCGGTAATCTTCCCAAGGTTTGGAGTGCCGCGGGTTGTGATTAGTGATGGCGGTTCCCACTTTATAAACCGAGTGTTTGCCAAACTACTGAGAAAGTATGGAGTCAGACACAAGGTTGCAAGCCCGTATCACCCACAAACCAGTGGCCAAGTGGAGATTTCCAACAGAGAGCTAAAGAACATCCTCCAAAAGACAACCGGGAAAACAAGGAAGGACTGGTCCGCCAAGCTAGATGACGCTCTTTGGGCTTACCGGACAGCATTCAAGACACCACTAGGAACAACACCTTTCCATCTTGTTTACGGGAAAGCGTGCCACTTACCAGTAGAGTTGGAGTATAAGGCGGCTTGGGCGGTCAAGGAGCTTAACTTCAATCTCAAAACCGCAGCTGAGAGGCGCTTGATTCAACTGAATGAATTGGAAGAGATAAGACATCTAGCATATGAGAGCACAAAGATTTACAAAGAGAGAACTAAGGCGTTTCATGACCGGAAGATAGTACCAAAGTCCTTTGCTCCAACCGACCAGGTTTTGCTCTTTAATTCACGGCTCAAGCTCTTTCCCGGTAAACTCCGCTCAAGATGGTCCGGTCCGTTCAAGATAAAAGAGGTGAAACCATATGGAGCAGTGGTTCTTTGGGACCCTAGTGGAGGAGACTTCACTGTCAACGGACAGAGGCTAAAGCCGTACTTAGCAAACACGGACAAAGGAGAAGAAGAGGTCATCCCCTTAGCCGATCCACCTAACGCCTAAACCGTCAAGAGTCAAGCTAGATGACTTTAAAACAAGCGCTTTGTGGGAGGCAACCCACACGGTATTTTTCTTTTTCTTTTTCATTTTTAGTTCTCACATCATTATTGCATGCATTTTGTTAGGATGAGAAACCAAGAGGAAACCAAACGAGAAGATGTCCCACCCATTCCTCCCACCCTTGTCCAAACCGACACCAAGGAGCGGGCAACACCTGGGACTAATAAAGGAGGGAAGCAGAATCATTTCGGACAAAGAAAATCACCAAACGGTCGCGTCAAATTCAAGCTATTCCATCCGGCGTGCTTTTCTCGGCCACACGGGTGCAAAGGAGCACACACTTAACCTATCTCGCAATCCGTGTTACCAAAGTCCACCAAACTTCACAGGCGACCAGACAATACCATATTGGTCGGCAAATCCAAAAGATAGGACGGAGAAATGTGAACGGATGAGGAGATACGCACGAATCCCACATCCGGTCGATGGCGGGTAACCGAAGGCCGACAAAAACCAAAATCACGGCATGGCGACACCACCACTTGGAAATTAATTCTTGGCGCTTCAAAATCACTATTCCAAAAGAAAATCATGGAACGAACGAGCCAAATTCTAGGAGGGTCAAAAATCTCTTTCCGGAGCCGTTTACACCACGTTGTGAAGGAAGTCTCACACCGCTCATACATTTGACCTCAAACTTCACCAGTGCTCATAAAATATGAAGTTGGTCGGTGGAATTTCAAGCTCGGTCAGGCAATTCGTCACCATTTTCGCTGTGGTCTATTGCCCTATCCTCCGATCGACCGGAGGGACCACCAAATGGTGCAACTCCCAAACCGCTCGTTTGTTTGACATGAAACTTCACCACTGCTCCTAAAACATATGATTGGTCGGTGGAATTTCAAGATAGGTCGACGAAATGTTGACGGTTCGAACTGTGGTCCATCCCATCACCTTACGGCCGTCCGAGAGATACACCCGACACAGGATTTTCACATTTGCTCGACCAAACGATCTGAAACTTCACCAGCGGCTCTAACACATCATATTGGACGGTAACTTTTCAATCCCGATCATAAAATTCTTAACGGTTTGTCATGTGGTTCATAGCACTCGTTTCGGGTCGACCGAATGAGACATACACGACCGAAATGCAAACCAAAGGAATTCGGGCCTTGACCTTCAATATTTACCGACCCATCCTGCCTCCAGAAGAGCCCCATTCAGTCGGCTGACTATGATCTTCATTCCCATTGGTCATCACTTGGTACCATCATTCTAACCTTTCCCCTTTTCAAATTTATTCCGTATTTCACCTCTCTTAATCTGATTTTTTCTTCCACCGGGACGGTGCAAGTTAAGTCTGGGGGGATTATACTAATAAGTTTGTTCATTTTGACATTTTTGTTTGCATTGTTTTCATCTAATCGAGTCGTTTTTATTGAGTCAAAACTTTTGTCGAGAATTATGACTTTATCTTGGACCTAACCATTGTTTTGCATGCGTTTAAGTGACCATTGATCAGTATTTGGCAGTCTACTCCATCAAATGTGCACCATGAGTGGATCGATCTACCAAAAACGTCCACATCTCCAAGGGCTTAAGAAGGATACATCTTTGACTCCGCACCTTAATGAACTTAACCTTCTCAGCTAGGGGCTTGGTTTTACAAAGGGTACGACTCCTCATCCTCACCAAATAGTGAAAGTCTATGTGAGTTCGGTTTCCCCTCTCTCTCCCCTTCAAATTTAAGAAAAAGCATCAAGGTCCAAGTAACCGGGGATTAGGTGGCAACCACCATCAATACTCGCGTCTATGGAAGGCCATTTGATTCAAGTAACCGGGGATTAGGTGGCTACAACCATCAATACTCGCGTCTATGGAAGATCATCCAAAACCTCCACAAAGAGGAGAAGAAGTCGAATAAAAAAAAAATACCATGCTACCCTAAAAAAGGGATGAATCGACTTAAGGAGTGAGAAGAGAGAGAGGTGAGGCATGAGCCGAGACAAGTGTCTAAACACAAGGGGATGAGTAAGAGTCCCTAAACCCTTTGATCGATATTCCCTAGTTGAGATCACACCTTTAGAAACTAAAGGAGTCAAAGGTGGCGAATTTGGATGGTCTAAAGAGAAGTGGATTGCCTTGGGACGATTGCAAAACTCATGGTATGTACTTTCTTGTTCTTAATTCTAAATGCCATTGCTGATTTATGTGGATCACTAAGATAAATGTCGACATGGATTTCCAAAAAGATTTAAGAGTTCTCACGTTTTCAAACCTCTTTTCCTTTCTTAGTTTGCTTGAGGACAAGCAAAGGCTAAGTCTGGGGGAGTTGATATCATCATATTTTACATGTTTTCACTAAGTATTTATTGGTATTTTCAAGTGTTTTCAATAAGGTTATATGCCTTTGGAGGTAGTTTTCTTGTATTTGTTGGTTTTGGAGTCTTAACAGGTTAAAACATCAAAAAGGATTCAAAAAGGAGCAAAAGAGCCTCAAACCATTATCCATGCAAGTTTCCAAGTCAAGAGCATCATTATAACTCCATTTGTCCGATTCTCGTATTCGGACAGAACCGGAGCATCCGGAAGTTGACCGCGGCAAGGGGTCTTCCCGACGTCCAAAAGTCATGATCTTGGTCTTGCTGGATAGATATTTGAGTCATGCATTACGACGAAGTGGATTCAAGTCATTTGGATCAACCATCACGGAGATACTCTTTTTCTCCCAAGACGTGTCCGCCAGGCGAGTAAACGAAGCCCATGGAGACTTGGCGCCACTAAATGGCCCGGGATGCAGCGGCATGGACCTTGTCTCGACTTAGCACAAGCCCAGCTTTCTTTTGGTGGTTTACTTGCCCTAAACCCGGTCTGATCACGTCGCAAATCATCAATGCCGGTTAACCGGAAAGTTTCCTTTTTCGACACTTAACAAACCTAGCGACTTCTACCCTATAAATACGAGTTTTTAGCCTCAGAAAAAAGAGAGAGCGTGAGCGCCGTCAGAGGAGAAGAGAGAGCTGTCCTAGAAGCAGAGAGAAGAGGCTTTCTCAAGATCCAAGACGCACACACACTTGTTCTTATCAAATCCTTACATTTGTTCTTTCTCTTTGACTTTTGTATTGAATCCGAGAGAGTATTGAGGAGGAATCGACCTTGTTCTTCGACCTAGAGAAGCTTCCTTCACCCTTTCTCTCTTTTTCATTACTTATCATGTCTATACTCATCATGCCTTGTGTTAACCGCGCCATGATTGAGTAGTTTACCCGCTAGGTTAAGGGCTAAGCCGAAAGGCTCATGAATTTGTTAACTTGATCTTTTGAGTTGGGATAATTTATTTGGTTTCATCACCTTTACTTGAGCATAATGCCGCTTGCTTTTCTGATCAATTAGCATCGGATCTTGGGTTAATATACTCTCCAAAAGCTTGATATATTGCCGGACTTAGTATTTGGTGAGCGATGAATCACAACCACCGAAAGATGAGTTGTGAGTCATCGTGAACAATCATAACTTGAACATCTTTAATGCATGTTTTCAACTTGTAATAACCATCGAAAGTTGAGTCTATTAGGTTGATTTAACATAGTGGTTTGATCCACGAAAGTGGGATAACTATATATTAGTGTTATGAGTTCATGAACGGTTTCTATTATATCCCTTCCATTTGATTAACTTGTTAATGATTCATGATTGCCTTGAGGTTAGCCCAATGCCTAGTATCTCCACTTATTGATTTCCATTCTCTCTACTTGTTTGCTATTTTCATTCTAGTTAAAATCCGAACCAAACACCACTTTGTTTTAGCTTGATTCAACCTCCTTACAATTTGTAGTACAACCGATAGGTCCTTGTGGATTCGATCCCATCTATACTTACCTCGTTGCTGTGCACTTGCAGGTAGCTCTAGTGGGTAAAACTTGAAGCAATCCCACGCTCACATCACAACACTTGTTCTTTGGTCAAGGCAGAGCATCAGGTGCCTAGTGGTCTTCTGCAGAGTTTACCCATTCCAGAGTGGAAGTGGGATATGATCACTATGGATTTTGTTGTGGGATTGCCGATCTCACGGACTTTCGATGCTATTTGGGTCATTGTAGATCGCTTGACCAAGTCGGCACATTTCTTGGCTATCAAGAAGACAGATGGAGCGGCTGTCTTGGCTAGGAAGTTTGTGCGAGAGATTGTGAGGCTGCATGGAGTGCCAGCCAGTATTGTGTCGGATAGAGATCCGAGGTTTGCTTCAGAGTTTTGGAGGGCATTTCAGACTGAGATGGGCACTAAGGTGCATATGAGTACCGCGTATCATCCGCAGACAGACGGACAGTCAGAGAGGACTATTCAGACTTTGGAGGATCTGCTTAGGATGTGTGTACTGGATTGGGGTGGTCATTGGGCTGATCATCTGTGTTTGGCAGAGTTTGCCTATAACAACAGTTTTCAGTCTAGTATTGGTATGGCTCCTTATGAGGCTTTGTATGGGAGGCCATGCAGGACACCCTTATGCTGGACCCAAGTAGGGGAGCTGATATCATCATATTTTACATGTTTTTACTTAGTATTTTCATATGTTTTCAAGTGCTTTCAATAAGGTTTTATGCCTTTGGAGGTAGTTTTCTTGTATTTGTTGGTTTTGGAGTCTTAACAGGTTAAAACATCAAAAAGGAGCAAAAGAGCCTCAAACCATGATCCATGCAAGTTTCCAAGTCAAGAGCATCATTATAACTCCATTTGTCCGATTCTCGTATTCGGACAGAACCGGAGCATCCGGAAGTTGACCGCGGCAAGGGGTCTTCCCGACGTCCAAAAATCATGATCTTGGTCTTGCTGGATAGATATTTGAGTTATGCATCACGACGAAGTGGAATCAAGCCATTTGGATCAACCATCAAGGAGAAATTCACTTTATACCAAGACGTGTCCGTATAGTGACAAGATGAAGCCCGTGGAGGATCTCGCGTGTCTAAAGGCCCAGGATACCGCGGCATGGACTTTGGCTCGCTTGAGAAGAGGCTTAGCTATTATTTGGAGGTTTCCTTGGCCTTATCTCGGCCCATACACGTCGCAAAAGATTGACTCCAGCTCATCGGAAAGTTTCCTTTTCCGGCACCACGAAGACCTAAGCGATTCCTTACCTATATATACAAGTTTTTAGCCTCAGAAAAAGGAGAGAAGGGTTTTGGCCGTCAAGAAGAACCAGAGAGAGAGCTGCGCAGTCCAAGGGAGGAGAAAGGAGGCGCCGCTCAAGACCCTAGCTCACATAGAACCTTGTTCTTCCATCTTCTTTGCTTTGTTACCTTTGTACTCGAGATTTCAAGTTATCAAAGGAGACCCGACTTGTTTCTTCAATAGAGAAGCTTTTCTATTCCCTTTATCTCTTACTTGTGCTTATGATTATGCTTTCAATCATGCTTTGCTTGCTTGTTTGCGCCATGGCCGAGTAGATCTCTCGGTTAGGCCGAGGGAGATCGATGGGCTCATGATATGATTTGACTTATATGATTGCATAAACCGGGATTTCACCATTTGGACCTTCATCTTTGCTTGTTCATAATGCTTGTTGTTAGGAAAGCGCACCTAAACAACTTGATTCTAGGTTGATACACTCTCCAAAAGCTTGTTGTATTGCCGAAACTAGTATTTGATGAGCTAAGTGTCTTAGGCTTCCAAAAGTCGACCTAAGGAATTTAGTGAGCAATCACGACTTGAACACTAGTTAATGCATGCTTATAACTTGTAATAACCATCGAAAGTTGAGTCTATTAGGTTGTTTAAGCATAGTAGCCGGAGCCATGAAAGTGGAAAGGTTATACCGTAGTGTTGTGAGTTCAAGGCGGTTTATAAATTATCCCATGCAATCTCTTGTCATTTCATTGAATGTTTCCATTGATTATCCTTTGCCTAACATCTTTCCCATCTTGTTTACAACCTCATTCACTTTCTCACTTGTTTTCCTTTGATTTTAGATCACCCCACACTCATATTCTTTGTTCTAGCTACTCATCACTCAACATAGACTAGAAACGAAATCTCTCTTCCTTGTGTTTGACCCCGACTTACCACGGCTGTGCACTTGCAGCTCTACCAAGTTGGGTTATAAATTGTATTAGTTTGAAGCATAAAACCCAACGCATCAAGCTCTTTGGCGCCGTTGCCGGGGAAGAGTTGCATTTCTTTCAAGTTTCTTGATTGATTTTTAGTCTAGTTCTTTTTGTTTTTGCATTCCATTTTCTGTTTTTCATAAAATTCTAAAAAACCATAAAAAATTTTACTTAATACTCTTTCTTTGTGTCTCTTAGGTGCATGACAAGAAGGTCCAATCCAGATAATACCATAGAAGAAGATCTTGACATTGACCAACTTGAAAGAACACTTAGGCGGCAAAGAAGAGAAAGAATGAATCAAGGCGGTGAAGCCGCGGTACAAGGTGGCCAACAACAAGCCCCTGACCAAGAACAACAACCACAAGCCCCTCATGTCTTACCAGAAGCCGGAGTTGACCAGCCTGCACAAGGAGCCGTGCCTCTACCCAATCAAAACGCTCCCGGTGTAGCCGATCAACCGCAGCCGCAACAACAACATCAACAACAACCGGAGCCACAAAACGCCGGTCAACCACCAAACCAGCATCATCAAAACCCCCATGGCGGTCACCAAGGGATACCTCAAGCTCAACCACATGAGCCTCCAAGGAGAGCACAATTCGCTCAGCATCCAAGGCATCCGACTATGGGAGATTTTGATTCATCCGATGCATTCTTCTTGGATAGGAATCCAATCCGACCACCACAACCCCCACGGAACGACTTTGAGATCAAGCCACAAATCATTGCCTTGGTGAAACAAAACCAATTCCATGGTTTGTCCACCGAACATCCGCTTGACCATGTCGACACCTTTGAGGAGATATGTAGCACTACTCGGATCAATGGAGTGTCACCGGACTACTTCAAGTGCAAATTGTTTACCTTCTCTCTAAGTGACAAGGCACTTAGATGGGTAAAGTCTCTACCACCTCAATCCATTACAACATGGAATGAATACAAAGGAGCTTTCTTAAACCAATTCTACACCAAGCAAAGATCAAACTCTATAAGGAGTAAGATATCCGGATTTAAGCAAGCACCAATGGAATCTTTCTATGAAGCTTTGGAGCGCTTCAAGGAGTATGCAAGAGATTGCCCTAATCATGGCTTCTCAGAAGGTAACCTTTGGAACATCTTTTACAATGGGATTGATCACAAGTACAAGCTTTCACTTGACACCGCGAGCAATGGAAACTTCATGACCAAATCGGTGCCGGCGGCTAAGCTTTTGATCGAGAATCTTGCTGCAAGTGATTCCAATGCATGCCCTGAGTACAATAGAGGAGTGAGAACCACGAGCTCATCATCGGAATCGGCTCAAATCATGGAGTTGAAGAACATGGTCTCACAACTACTAAAGAGCAACCGAGGAGTGCATGCGATTGATGATGTCTTGGCCACTAATGAAGAGCCTCTCATGGAGTTTATGAGAGATGGAGCAGAAGAAAATCAAGAGGAAGTCAACTACATAGGAGGTAACTATGGTAATAGAGGATACAACCAGCCATTCCGCTCCCACCCCAACCTCTCTTACCGAAGCACCAATGTGGAGAATCCAAATGATCAAGTCTATCCGGGCCAAAACACTTATCAAGGAGGCCAAAACACTTACCAAGGAGGTCAATACCAGCCTAAGCAACAATTCTACCCTAAGGGAGTCTACCAAGTGAAGCAGCCACTCACTTTCCCCCAAGGAGTTGCACCGGCTCAACAAGAAGAAAAAGTAGATGTGGCGGTTACAAAATTTATGGAAGAACAAAGACAAGCTACCAAGAGCTTGCATGAGAAGATGGATCACATGTTTGGTGATCTAAGCAACAAGTTTGGAGCGTTGTCAACCCACGTCCGGAAGTTGGATGTTCAAGTCGCTCAAACAGCCGAGGTGGTTAAAAAGCAACAAGAGGCAAATCCGCAAAAGTTTTGTAGTGTCGTTTCATCCAAAGAGGATCCACCGGCCATTGTCTCCGTACCATCTCAAGAAGAAGAAAGAGGAGATGCGCTTAAGGAGAGGTACAAACCAGAGAGGTACACATGGGAGTCAAGGCGAGCTTACAAGAGAAGGCTTGACAACAAGCCGTTGCTAAAACAAGGAGATCCCGGGAAGTTTGTTATCCCCGTTTGTATCAATGGATACCAACTCACCGATTGCTTGTGTGATAGCGGAGCAAACGTGAACCTCATGTCTCTTGCACTAGCCAAAGATTTGGGATTCAAATATTTCAAAGAGCCTAAGGTGAGAGTGGAGTTTGCGGATCTATCAAGCATGGAGCCTTATGGAGTGCTTGAAGATGTTATGCTAGAGATTGGGGAGAGACATGTCCCAACTGATTTCCAAATCATGGTATGGGAAGGATCAAAGAGGAATCAGCTGATTCTTGGTACCCCATTCTTAGCCACAGCCGGGGCAATCATCAATTACATGAGAAACCAACTAACACTTGGTCATGTCCGGCAAGATGTCTTTTTCCCAAGCATCAACTTCAAACAAGCTCCAAGTGCAGTCAAATTACCACCAGAAAGGAGCACACTCATGCCAAGAGAAGGAGCCGAGCGGCCAAGAAGCACCAAGAAGGGCGAGCCCTACCCTAAACCGAAAGAAGCGATGAAACCGTTGAAGCCGAAGCATGAGAATGTCTTCAAGGATATTCACTCGGTCTTGTCATCGTCTTTTAACAATCATGGAGCTGAAGAAGAACCTGACGGTGTGCCTAAGTCATTTGCCAGCATAAGAATCATTCTCCCAAAGGATCCGGACCCCAAAGATGAGCAAACCGCAAAGGAAAGACTCGGAAAAAACCTTAAAACTTTTTCCGAGAGCTTTGGTCTTCAAAGACGACATGGAAGATGATCATGGAGAGCCCAAACCACCTCATGAGCCACCTGAACCAGAATGTGAAGACACCAAAGGGATCCCAAACCCTTTGGCCGATCACATCCGCACCTAACCGAACAAAGACAAACGGGAGTCAAGCTAGATGACTTTAAAACAAGCGCTTTGTGGGAGGCAACCCACACGGTATTTTTCTTTTCCTTTTTCATTTTTAGTTTTCACATCATTATTGCATGCATTTTGTTAGGATGACAAACCAAGAGGAGACCAAACAAGGAAATGTCCCACCCATTCATCCCACCCTTGTCCAAACCGACACCAAGGGGCGGGCACCACCTGGGACTAATAAAGGAGGGAAGCAGAATCATTTCGGTCAAAGAAAATCACCAAACGGTCGAGTAAAATTCAAGCTATTCCATCCGGCGTGATTCTCTCGGCCACACGGGTGCAAAGGAGCACACACTTAACCTATCTCGCAATCCGTGTTACCAAAGTCCACCAAACTTCACAGGCGACCAGACAATACCATATTGGTCGGCAAATCCAAAAGATAGGACGGAGATATGTGAACGGTTGAGGAGATACGCACGAATGCCACATCCGGTCGATGGCGGGTAACCCAAGGCCGACAAAAACCAAAATCAAGGCATGGCGACACCACCACCTGGAAATGAATTCTTGGAGCTTCAACATCACCATTCCAAAAGAAAATCAATGAACGAACGAGCCAAATTTAAGGACGGTCAAAAATCTCTTCCCGGAGCCGTTTACACCACGTTGTGAAGGACGTCTTACACCGCTCACCCATTTGACCTCAAACTTCACCAGTGCTCATAAAATATGAAGTTGGTCGGTGAAATTTCAAGCTCGGTCAGGAAATTCGTCACCGTTTGCGCTGTGGTCTATTGCACCCTCTTCGGATCGTCCGGATGGCCACCAAATGATGAATCTCCCAAACCGCTCGTTTGTTTGACATGAAACTTCACCACTGCTCCTAAAATATATGATTGGTCGGTGGAATTTCAAGATAGGTCGACAGAATGTTGACGGTTCGAGCTGTGGTCCATCCCATCACCTTACGGCCGTCCGAGAGAGCCACCCGACACAGGATCTTCACATTTGCTCGACCAAACGATCTGAAACTTCACCAGCGGCTCTAAAACATCATATTGGACGGTAAATTTTCAATCCCGTTCATAAAATTCTTAACGGTTTGTCATGTGATTCATAGCACTTATTCCGGGTCGACCGAATGAGTCGTACACGACCTAAACGCAAACCAAAGGAATTCGGGCCTTGACCTTCAACACTTACCGACCCGTCCTGCCTCCAGAAGAGCCCCATTCAGTCGGCTGACTATGATCTTCATTCCCATTGGTCATCACTTGGTAACATCATTCTAACCTTTCCCTTTTTCAAATTTACTATGTCTTTCACCCCTCTTAATCTGATTTTTTCTTACACCGGGACGGTGCAAGTTAAGTCTGGGGGGATTATACTAATAAGTTTGTTCATTTTGACATTTTTGTTTGCATTGTTTTCATCTCATCGAGTCGTTTTTATTGAGTCAAAACTTTTGTCGAGAATTATGACTTTATCTTGGACCTAACCATTGTTTTGCATGCGTTTAAGTGACCATTGATCAGTATTTGGCAGTCTACTTCATCACATGTGCACCATGAGTGGATCGATCTACCAAAAACGTCCACATCTCCAAGGGCTTAAGAAGGATACATCTTTGACTCCGCACCTTAATGAACTTAACCTTCTCAGCTAGGGGCTTGGTTTTACAAAGGGTACGACTCCTCATCCTCACCAAATAGTGAAAGTCTATGTGAGTTCGGTTTCCCCTCTCTCTCCCCTCCAATTTTAAGAAAAAGCATCAAGGTCCAAGTAACCGGGGATTAGGTGGCTACAACCATCAATACTCGCGTCTATGGAAGATCATCCAAAACCTCCACAAAGAGGAGAAGAAGTCGAATAAAAAAAATACCATGCTACCCTAAAAAAGGGATGAATCGACTTAAGGAGTGAGAAGAGAGAGAGGTGAGGCATGAGCCGAGACAAGTGTCTAAACACAAGAGGATGAGTAAGAGTCCCTAAACCCTTTGATCGATATTCCCTAGTTGAGACCACACCTTTAGAAACTAAAGGAGTCAAAGGTGGCGAATTTGGATGGTCTAAAGAGAAGTGGATTGCTTTGGGACGATTGCAAAACTCACGGTATGTACTTCCTTGTTCTTAATTCTTATTGCCGCTGCTGATTCATGTGGATT
Source organism: Erythrophleum ivorense (assembly GCA_026724425.1). Lineage (NCBI taxonomy): Eukaryota > Viridiplantae > Streptophyta > Magnoliopsida > Fabales > Fabaceae > Erythrophleum > Erythrophleum ivorense. The sequence goes on from JAIUCV010000354.1 coordinate 803,961, forward strand.
ACTAAAACAAAGGTCAACATGGATTTCCAAAAGATTTGAGAGTTCTCACGTTTTCAAACCTCTTTTCCTTTCTTAGTTTGCTTGAGGACAACCAAAGGCTAAGTCTGGGGGAGTTGATATCATCATATTTTGCATGTTTTTACTTAGTATTTTCATATGTTTTTAAGTGCTTTCAATAAGGTTTTATGCCTTTGGAGGTAGTTTTCTTGTATTTGTTGGTTTTGGAGTCTTAACAGGTTAAAACATCAAAAAGGATTCAAAAAGGAGCAAAAGAGCCTCAAACCATGATCCATGCAAGTTTCCAAGTCAAGAGCATCATTATAACTCCATTTGTCCGATTCTCGTATTCGGACAGAACCGGAGCATCCGGAAGTTGACCGCGGCAAGGGGTCTTCCCGACGTCCAAAAATCATGATCTTGGTCTTGCTGGATAGATATTTGAGTTATGCATCACGACGAAGTGGAATCAAGCCATTTGGATCAACCATCAAGGAGAAATTCACTTTATACCAAGACGTGTCCGTATAGTGACAAGATGAAGCCCGTGGAGGATCTCGCGTGTCTAAAGGCCCAGGATACCGCGGCATGGACTTTGGCTCGCTTGAGAAGAGGCTTAGCTATTATTTGGAGGTTTCCTTGGCCTTATCTCGGCCCATACACGTCGCAAAAGATTGACTCCAGCTCATCGGAAAGTTTCCTTTTCCGGCACCACGAAGACCTAAGCGATTCTTTACCTATATATACAAGTTTTTAGCCTCAGAAAAAGGAGAGAAGGGTTTTGGCCGTCAAGAAGAACCAGAGAGAGAGCTGCGCAGTCCAAGGGAGGAGAAAGGAGGCGCCGCTCAAGACCCTAGCTCACATAGAACCTTGTTCTTCCATCTTCTTTGCTTTGTTACCTTTGTACTCGAGATTTCAAGTTATCAAAGGAGACCCGACTTGTTTCTTCAATAGAGAAGCTTTTCTATTCCCTTTATCTCTTACTTGTGCTTATGATTATGCTTTCAATCATGCTTTGCTTGCTTGTTTGCGCCATGGCCGAGTAGATCTCTCGGTTAGGCCGAGGGAGATCGATGGGCTCATGATATGATTTGACTTATATGATTGCATAAACCGGGATTTCACCATTTGGACCTTCATCTTTGCTTGTTCATAATGCTTGTTGTTAGGAAAGCGCGCCTAAACAACTTGATTCTAGGTTGATACACTCTCCAAAAGCTTGTTGTATTGCCGAAACTAGTATTTGATGAGCTAAGTGTCTTAGGCTTCCAAAAGTCGACCTAAGGAATTTAGTGAGCAATCACGACTTGAACACTAGTTAATGCATGCTTATAACTTGTAATAACCATCGAAAGTTGAGTCTATTAGGTTGTTTAAGCATAGTAGCCGGAGCCATGAAAGTGGAAAGGTTATACCGTAGTGTTGTGAGTTCAAGGCGGTTTATAAATTATCCCATGCAATCTCTTGTCATTTCATTGAATGTTTCCATTGATTATCCTTTTCCTAAGATCTTTCCCATCTTGTTTACAACCTCATTCACTTTCTCACTTGTTTTCCTTTGATTTTAGATCACCCCACACTCATATTCTTTGTTCTAGCTACTCATCACTCAACATAGACTAGAAACGAAATCTCTCTTCCTTGTGTTCGACCCCGACTTACCACGGCTGTGCACTTGCAGCTCTACCAAGTTGGGTTATAAATTGTATTAGTTTGAAGCATAAAACCCAACGCATCAGGAGCGCAGCATGTTCGGAGCTAGTTTTGTTCAGGAGACGACGGAGAAGATTCGTGTCTTGAGGCTGAACATGAAGGAGGCTCAAGATAGACAGAGGAGTTATGCAGATAGACGGCGACGTGAGCTTGAGTTTCAGGTGGGAGATAGAGTTTATCTCAAGATGGCTATGTTGAGGGGCCCTAACAGGTCCATAGCAGAGAACAAGCTCAGTCCGCGATTTATGGGTCCGTTTCCGGTGGTGGAGCGAGTTGGGCCAGTGGCTTATCGGTTGGAGTTGCCACCGATTATGAGCGCCTTTCATAAGGTGTTTCATGTGTCTATGTTGAGGAGGTGTTTGCGTCCTTCAGAGGAGATTGTGGTTGAGATTCCAGAGGATCTTCAGCCAGATATGACAGTTCCAGCAGTTCCTGTGAGGATTCTTGAGAGGAGAGTCAAGGTTCTGCGGAACAAGAGAGTGCCATTGTTGAGAGTCTTGTGGGACTGTAGTGGCACAGAGGAGCAGACTTGGGAGCCAGAGGCAAAGATGAAGCTGAAGTTCGGAAAGTGGTTCGACAAGCAGGCTGTGGAGTGATTCATCTTTGTGGTTCTAGTCTTGTTTTTAGTTTTGTTGTTGTTGGTTTTGGACTTATGTATTTTCGTTTTGTTGTACGATATACATTTTTGGAGTTATATGAGATGGAGTTTTGCCTCATATTTTTGGTTATGGTTTGGATGTTACAAGTTTCTTTGACCGGTGGGGTCATTGAGAGTTTTTAGTCACATGTTGGTACGCGTTTCAGATTTTATTACTCGTTTTGTCTAGAGGCGTGGGCCTTGTAGACGGTGGTTCTATTTGTGTTGGGACGTTAGGTGCCCAACGGACTTATATTGGGGGTCGCTACCTCGATATGGGTTGTTTGAGTGACAGTGGGTCACGTTTTGGTTGTGGCTTCGGGTCACGTTTTGGTTTGGTGGCAGTGGTCACATTTTGGTACTGGACCGTGAGTCGCAGTATGGATGTCATGACAGTGGGTTATGGCATTGGGAGTAATAATATCTTGGAAACATGCGTATAACAAAGGACAAAAATTTGAGTTTTGAGGTCTTGGAGAGACGTTTGTGTTGGGATTCGAGGACGAATCCATTTTAGTGGGGGAGAATTGTAACATCCGTGAACCAGAAAGTTGTTTTGGGAAGTGGTGTTGGGCGATGCTAGGGGTTCGGGAGTAGTTGGCACATGCTCTTAGAGGTGTGAATTGAGGATTGGCTGTGCATGTTCTTGTTTGATTGTTGTGCAGTCGGTTTAAGATTCAAGCACCGCGAAGAAAGTGTGTTAAATCCTTCTGAACGACTAGTATGTCGATCGACACCGGTTATCGGGTTTGATTTCCGGTTTAAGTCGATCGAATCGAGTTGGGTTGGTTTTGGTCGATGGGTGTCGACCGACACCAAGGAAGGGTGTCGATCGACACCGGTTATTGAGAAATCGACCGGTTTGATTCAAGTCGGCTGGTTTGGGCTGGTTTAGGGCGTGGAAACCCTATTTCGTGTTTTAAAAGCCCTGTGGCCGCGAGAAAGGCACAAGTTTCGAGATATCAAGTGTTTAAGGTGATTTTTGGAGGATTGGAGGTGATTTCTGAGTTTCTGGGTTGAATCCGTGGCTGTTCTTCGTTGTTCCTTCTCTATTCCTTCCTTTCAATCCGTTTTCAAGGTGAGTGCGTGACTGTAGGTCCGTTAAGCGTTGGAGATTGTGTGATTTCGGATTTATGATGTGTTCTTGAGATTGTTTATGCTGGATTTCGTGTTTTGATAGTATTGGGGCGTTGAAAACCCCTAGATTTTGTGTTATTGCGATTTTGGAATGTGATTTTCGTAGCTTCTGGTTTCTGGGCGTCGAGCCGGTGTCGAGCGACACTCATCGAGTGTCGATCGACACTCGGGAGGCTGGCGTCGATCGACACCATAGAGGTGTCGGTCGACACCAACCTGGGTGTCAGGAAACGTGGGTGTTTCCTGACAGGGATGGTTTATACTGTTGATTAATTGTTGAGCATTGTTATTGTTGTTGATTATTGTGATGTTTGTCTAGTGTTTGACGTAATTGGCCTGTAGGCAGGATGATCCACTCACTAAGTATTTATGATAATACTTACGCATCTCTTTCGTAATGTGATGCAGGTAACAGCAATGTTCTTCCGCGGAAAGAGACCGAGAGAAGAGGATGATGAGATTAGGAATTTGATTCTGGCTTGGTTGTTATGGTTGACCCGAAATTCATGAGTTTAGGGTGTTAGACTTTATTTTAATAATGTAGCAAACCGGTTTAGGTTGCTTATTGGTTATTGGTTTTATTGGTTTTATTCTTTATTGGTTATTGTTGAATAATTATTTATGATTTAATAATATTGGTTTTCTTCCGCATTGTGTTGAATTAGCTGTTGAGGATTAATATTTATGGGAATGTTAATCTGGGCTAATTATAAAAAAAAAAAAAAAAAAAAAAAGCTTGGTTGTTTCATTTTGGTATCAGAGCGTAGTCGGTTTTAGGACTGTTAGAATTGGATGAATTGGATTGTGTGGTTAATTGATTATGTGAGTTAGTCAGTTAGTGGTCTAATCTCATCCTCTCGGTCTTCCAGTTTTCCGCGGGTAAGTGAGTTGGATATTTGGTGTGTTGTGGTTTTGTGTTGTGTTTTGACCTTTGCTCTTTTTCTGTACTTGGTGGTAGTGCAGAGAAATGGACGCAGGTCGTGGTCGTGGCCGTGGTCGTGGACGCGGTGCAGCCCGTGGGGGCAGAGGAGCTGGTCGCGGTGGGCGAGCAGCGGGTCGTGGAGGTCGGGGCGCTGGTCGTGGTTTGCCAGAGGCTGAGGCTTCAGCGGAGAGTGCAGTACCGAGTGTGGAGACTGCGTCGGTGACACAGTCTGTTTCGTTAGCCGGTGGGGCTAGTTTGGGCGTCGGTGGTGGCGCGGGGGCAGGAGCAGTTCCCGGTGGGGGCGCGGCTCTTGCTCAGGGTGATTTGATTGTGGGGCTACTGACGCAGCTTTTGGCACGTCTTCCAGAGGCAGTTCCACAGCAGGCTCCGGTTGCACCTCCAGCGGCCGGGGCACAGGGTGGTGCCGGGGCACATGTTGGTGCCGGTTTTGTTGAGCAGCAGGAGGCTGCGGTGCAGCAGGGTGTTGCAGTTGGGTTTTCTCCTTATCGTGAGATGATGAGGGAGATGCAGAGGATTGGTACGCCTACGTTTGAGGGCGGAGTTACTCCAGAGCAGGCTGATGAGTGGCGTCAGAGGTTGGAGCGGAACTTCGATTCTGTTCGTTGTCCGGCACAGTTTCAGGTTGAGTTGGCAGTGCATTATCTTGGAGGCGATGCACATTTGTGGTGGAGGTCTGTTAGGACCAGGAGAGAGGTTTGGACTTGGGTTGACTTCGTCGAGGAGTTCAACCACAAGTTTTTCCCTCAGGAGGCTCGTGACAGGCTGCAGTTGAGGTTTTTGGACTTGACGCAGGGGGAGAGGTCTGTCCGGGATTATGATGCAGAGTTTTGTAGATTATTGGTGCATTCTGGTGGTGAGCTGGTTAGTGAGCGAGCATTGACGTCGCGGTTTCTTCAGGGACTTCGGAGGAACATCAGGACTCAGTGCAGAGGTGGTATGTACCACACCAGAGCGGGTTTAGTGGAGTTGGCAGCGTCCATTGAGGAGGACTTGCGTGAGCCGGTGAGTACGGCGGTTGTTCCAGTTGCAGTTGCTCCTGCTACCCATCCTCGGGGCCAGCAGCAGCATCAGCAGCGCAGAGGTCACAGTTCTGGTTACGGCAGGGGCAGTAGGCCTGCGCAGGGCCAGAAGAGGAGAGCAGAGGAGATATCTGCTAGTAGCCCGAGTACGGGTGGGTGTTTTGGTTGTGGGAGTCTGGATCACAGAGTTGCGACTTGCCCCAAGAGGGCGGGATCCAGAGAGTCGACAGTGTGCTACTACTGCAGGGAGCCAGGGCATATCAAGACTATGTGTCCCAAGTTGCAGCAGAGAGCAGTGGCAGCGGCGATCCAGCCGTTGGCTATTCAGTCAGCAGCGCAGGTTGCAGCGTTGCAGTCAGGTGGTGCGCCGAGAGTTTATACTTCGGCAGAGGTGGGCCAGACCAGTCAGTCAGGCCAGATCACAGGTAAAATCTTGACTCAGACTTTTAAATTCTTAAGGTAGAATTGTTGGTGTTGTCTGTTTCTGTTGTTTTACTGTGATAGAGTTAGAGGTTCTCAACACTTGTGGAATTGTGTAGGGACCTTGTTAGTTGGAGGTTTTGAGTCTCATGTTCTGTTTGACTCGGGAGCATCTAATTGCTTCATAACTCCGGAGAGAGCTGAGGGTAGTGGTATTCGGAGTAGCGAGGGCGAGGCTTCAGGCTTTGTCAAGGTGGCCGGAGGTGGTTATTTGGCTACTTCGGGCAGAGCTAGAGCAGTTGATGTGCAGATTGCGGGGCAGTCTATGCCAGCAGATTTGGTCATCAGCCCAGTGGAACTGTATGACGTGATTTTGGGGATGGACTGGTTATCTCTATACCGAGTTCATCTGGATTGCTACAGAGGTAGAGTGGTGTTTGAGCAGGATGCAGGGAAGTTGGTTTATCAGGGAGTGAGACCGACTTCGGGGAGTATAGTGATTTCAGCTATTCAGGCAGAGCAGTTGTTAGAGCGGGGCTGCGAAGCCTATTTGGCGACAATCACTATGACAGAGTCCAGTGGTGAGGTGAGTCTGCAGGATATTCAGGTTGTCCAGAAGTTTGAGGACGTATTTCGGTCGCTGAAGGGATTGCCACCATCTCGGTCAGATCCTTTCACGATTGATTTAGAGCCCGGGACAGCTCCGATATCGAAGACACCTTACAGGATGGCTCCAGCAGAGATGGCAGAGCTGAAGAAGCAGCTAGAGGACCTTTTGAGTAAAGGGTTCATCAGACCTAGTGTTTCGCCGTGGGGAGCGCCAGTGTTGTTCGTTAAGAAGAAGGATGGCAGTTTTCGGTTGTGCATTGATTACCGGGGGCTTAACCGAGTCACAGTGAAGAACAGGTACCCACTTCCGAGGATTGATGAGTTGTTGGATCAGTTAAGAGGTGCTACTTGGTTCTCCAAGATTGACTTGGCATCGGGATATCATCAGATTCCGATAGATGAGGCAGATGTCCGGAAGACAGCTTTTCGGACGAGGTATGGGCATTTCGAGTTTGTGGTCATGCCTTTCGGTTTGACTAATGCGCCGGCAGCGTTTATGAGGTTGATGAACGACGTGTTCAGGGAGTTTCTGGATGTGTTTGTCATTATTTTCATTGATGACATTTTGGTGTATTCGAGGAGTCCAGAGGAGCATGCGACTCATTTGAGGCTTGTGTTGGAGAAGCTTCGAGAGCAGAAGCTGTATGCTAAGTTGAGCAAGTGCAGCTTTTGGCAGAGGGAGATGGGTTTTCTTGGCCATATTGTTTCTGCAGAGGGAGTTTCTGTGGATCCGGCTAAGATTGAGGCTATCAGGGATTGGCCTAGACCGGGTAGTGCTACTGAGATCAGGAGTTTTCTGGGTTTAACAGGTTACTACAGGAGGTTCGTCAAGGGGTTTGCGAGCATGTCTCAGCCGATGACGAGGTTGACTGGCAAGGATGTGCCATTTGTGTGGTCGCCGGAGTGCGAGGAGAGCTTTGGGAAGCTCAAGGAGATGTTGACTAGTACACCAGTTTTGGCATTACCCGACCCGGGGAAGCCATATGTAGTGTACACAGATGCTTCAGGTGTTGGACTTGGTTGTGTTTTGATGCAGGAGGGCAGAGTGATTGCCTATGCTTCGAGGCAGTTGCAGGGCAGTGAGCGCAACCGTCCTACACATGATCTTGAGTTGGGAGCAGTGGTTTTTGCACTCAAGATTTGGAGGTCTTATCTTTATGGTGGTAGAGTGCAGATCTTTACAGATCACAAGAGTCTACAGCACATTTTCACTCAGCCTTTGCTGAATGCGAGACAGACGCGTTGGGTGGAGTTTCTGGCAGACTATGACCTGGATATTGTTTATCATCCGGGCAAGGCCAATTTGGTGGCAGATGCCTTGAGTCGACGGAGGGTTGATTCAGATAGAGAGCGTGGTGTTGAGGCTTTGGTCAGCGAGATTAGTACATTGCGTCTATGTGCTATTTCAGAGGAGCCTTTGGGTTTAGAGGCAGCTGATCAGGCAGATTTACTCAGCAGGATCAGAGTGGCGCAGCAGAGTGATCAGGGTTTGATCGATGCTTCGCAGGCGGTTGGTTCTGAGTATCAGGTCTCTTCGAATGGGACTATCTTGGTTCGGGGGCGAGTTTGTGTGCCCAAGGATGAGGTGTTGAGGCATGAGGTTTTGAGAGAGGCTCATTCAAGCAAGTTTTCGATTCATCCGGGTGCGACCAAGATGTACCGTGACCTCAAACGGTATTATCACTGGGTTGGGATGAAGAGGGATGTGGCAGATTGGGTTGCGAGGTGCAACACTTGTTCTTTGGTCAAGGCAGAGCATCAGGTGCCTAGTGGTCTTCTGCAGAGTTTACCCATTCCAGAGTGGAAGTGGGATATGATCACTATGGATTTTGTTGTGGGATTGCCGATCTCACGGACTTTCGATGCTATTTGGGTCATTGTAGATCGCTTGACCAAGTCGGCACATTTCTTGGCTATCAAGAAGACAGATGGAGCGGCTGTCTTGGCTAGGAAGTTTGTGCGAGAGATTGTGAGGCTGCATGGAGTGCCAGCCAGTATTGTGTCGGATAGAGATCCGAGGTTTGCTTCAGAGTTTTGGAGGGCATTTCAGACTGAGATGGGCACTAAGGTGCATATGAGTACCGCGTATCATCCGCAGACAGACGGACAGTCAGAGAGGACTATTCAGACTTTGGAGGATCTGCTTAGGATGTGTGTACTGGATTGGGGTGGTCATTGGGCTGATCATCTGTGTTTGGCAGAGTTTGCCTATAACAACAGTTTTCAGTCTAGTATTGGTATGGCTCCTTATGAGGCTTTGTATGGGAGGCCATGCAGGACACCCTTATGCTGGACCCAAGTGGGGGAGCGCAGCATGTTCGGAGCTAGTTTTGTTCAGGAGACGACGGAGAAGATTCGTGTCTTGAGGCTGAACATGAAGGAGGCTCAAGATAGACAGAGGAGTTATGCAGATAGACGGCGACGTGAGCTTGAGTTTCAGGTGGGAGATAGAGTTTATCTCAAGATGGCTATGTTGAGGGGCCCTAACAGGTCCATAGCAGAGAACAAGCTCAGTCCGCGATTTATGGGTCCGTTTCCGGTGGTGGAGCGAGTTGGGCCAGTGGCTTATCGGTTGGAGTTGCCACCGATTATGAGCGCCTTTCATAAGGTGTTTCATGTGTCTATGTTGAGGAGGTGTTTGCGTCCTTCAGAGGAGGTTGTGGTTGAGATTCCAGAGGATCTTCAGCCAGATATGACAGTTCCAGCAGTTCCTGTGAGGATTCTTGAGAGGAGAGTCAAGGTTCTGCGGAACAAGAGAGTGCCATTGTTGAGAGTCTTGTGGGACTGTAGTGGCACAGAGGAGCAGACTTGGGAGCCAGAGGCAAAGATGAAGCTGAAGTTCGGAAAGTGGTTCGACAAGCAGGCTGTGGAGTGATTCATCTTTGTGGTTCTAGTCTTGTTTTTAGTTTTGTTGTTGTTGGTTTTGGACTTATGTATTTTCGTTTTGTTGTACGATATACATTTTTGGAGTTATATGAGATGGAGTTTTGCCTCATATTTTTGGTTATGGTTTGGATGTTACAAGTTTCTTTGACCGGTGGGGTCATTGAGAGTTTTTAGTCACATGTTGGTACGCGTTTCAGATTTTATTACTCGTTTTGTCTAGAGGCGTGGGCCTTGTAGACGGTGGTTCTATTTGTGTTGGGACGTTAGGTGCCCAACGGACTTATATTGGGGGTCGCTACCTCGATATGGGTTGTTTGAGTGACAGTGGGTCACGTTTTGGTTGTGGCTTCGGGTCACGTTTTGGTTTGGTGGCAGTGGTCACATTTTGGTACTGGACCGTGAGTCGCAGTATGGATGTCATGACAGTGGGTTATGGCATTGAGAGTAATAATATCTTGGAAACATGCGTATAACAAAGGACAAAAATTTGAGTTTTGAGGTCTTGGAGAGACGTTTGTGTTGGGATTCGAGGACGAATCCATTTTAGTGGGGGAGAATTGTAACATCCGTGAACCAGAAAGTTGTTTTGGGAAGTGGTGTTGGGCGATGCTAGGGGTTCGGGAGTAGTTGGCACATGCTCTTAGAGGTGTGAATTGAGGATTGGCTGTGCATGTTCTTGTTTGATTGTTGTGCAGTCGGTTTAAGATTCAAGCACCGCGAAGAAAGTGTGTTAAATCCTTCTGAACGACTAGTATCGATCGACACCCGAAGGGTGTCGATCGACACCGGTTATCGGGTTTGATTTCCGGTTTAAGTCGATCGAATCGAGTTGGGTTGGTTTTGGTCGATGGGTGTCGACCGACACCAAGGAAGGGTGTCGATCGACACCGGTTATTGAGAAATCGACCGGTTTGATTCAAGTCGGCTGGTTTGGGCTGGTTTAGGGCGTGGAAACCCTATTTCGTGTTTTAAAAGCCCTGTGGCCGCGAGAAAGGCACAAGTTTCGAGATATCAAGTGTTTAAGGTGATTTTTGGAGGATTGGAGGTGATTTCTGAGTTTCTGGGTTGAATCCGTGGCTGTTCTTCGTTGTTCCTTCTCTATTCCTTCCTTTCAATCCGTTTTCAAGGTGAGTGCGTGACTGTAGGTCCGTTAAGCGTTGGAGATTGTGTGATTTCGGATTTATGATGTGTTCTTGAGATTGTTTATGCTGGATTTCGTGTTTTGATAGTATTGGGGCGTTGAAAACCCCTAGATTTTGTGTTATTGCGATTTTGGAATGTGATTTTCGTAGCTTCTGGTTTCTGGGCGTCGAGCCGGTGTCGAGCGACACTCGATGAGTGTCGATCGACACTCGGGAGGCTGGCGTCGATCGACACCATAGAGGTGTCGGTCGACACCAACCTGGGTGTCAGGAAACGTGGGTGTTTCCTGACAGGGATGGTTTATACTGTTGATTAATTGTTGAGCATTGTTATTGTTGTTGATTATTGTGATGTTTGTCTAGTGTTTGACGTAATTGGCCTGTAGGCAGGATGATCCACTCACTAAGTATTTATGATAATACTTACGCATCTCTTTCGTAATGTGATGCAGGTAACAGCAATGTTCTTCCGCGGAAAGAGACCGAGAGAAGAGGATGATGAGATTAGGAATTTGATTCTGGCTTGGTTGTTATGGTTGACCCGAAATTCATGAGTTTAGGGTGTTAGACTTTATTTTAATAATGTAGCAAACCGGTTTAGGTTGCTTATTGGTTATTGGTTTTATTGGTTTTATTCTTTATTGGTTATTGTTGAATAATTATTTATGATTTAATAATATTGGTTTTCTTCCGCATTGTGTTGAATTAGCTGTTGAGGATTGATATTTATGGGAATGTTAATCTGGGCTAATTATAAAAAAAAAAAAAAAAAAAAAAAAAAAAAAGGCTTGGTTGTTTTAATTTTGCTAAATTCTTACCAAAATTAACCTGAAAAACTATATTGTTTTATTTTTGTTATAGAACAGAACTTTGTACTAGATATTCATGGTTTATATTTTTGAGTTTAGATTTAGGGTTTAGGGTTTAAATATTAGTTTTATGATTTATATTTTGGGTTTAGGTTTTAGGGTTTATAATCCAAAACCAAAAACTAAACCTAAAATCCAAATTAAAGCACAAATATAATCTAAGCCCTAAAATAAAAATCTAAACCCTAAACCTTAAACATAAACCCAAGTTTGCAAAAAAAAAAATATAAACCCTAAAATCCAAAATTTAAACTCTAAAATCAAAAATCTAAATACCCTAAACCCAAACTCTAAACCCTAGACCCAAAAAACTAAACCTAATTTAAAAATAGAACCCTAAATCCTAAACTCAAAAACTAAACCCTGAACTCAAAAACTAAACCCTAATCCCAAAAATCTAACCCCTAATTTAAGAAAAAAATAGAACAAACAGAAAAAAATAGTATAGGGTTAGATTTCTTCAGAAAATGAAAAGGAAAAATAGGCAATAATATATAAATAATTACTTGTACTATAACTAAAAACTTTCTTATGGTTACTTAATTTTGCTTTCCAATATGATTATTCATTACAATTCTCCAAATCAATATATAACATGTAAAATAATATCAAGTGAATATATATTTATAATGATCACTTAATAATTAATAATATATTACATTTTCACCTAATTTTGGCACTTTGCATCCAAAATATTTTTGCTATTTTCTAATCGTAACTCTAACAATTAACTATCATTTCACAAGAGGAATTTTCATTTCTTGCTGTTAAACTAATCACTCAGTAGTTTACTATGTTATCTTTTACTTTATCAATATCAAAGAAACTTAACAACAAGAGTGAGCTAAAAAAAATTACATATCTTTCAGGATTGAACATAAATATTCATATTTTTTATACAATTAATAGAAACACACAAAAGCCACGAGATTACCCATTTGGGTTAAAAGCTCACGCTTAGAGAATCAATCTCCCACCTGATTATTGATTGCATCAGGTTTATTCAAACGGTCCAAAGTCCAAACCAAACTAAAAATTAAAAATCCAAACTTAAAAAGTTAAAACTAATCCTTGACCAAACCAGTAATCACATAGTCACGAACCCTTTCCCTCCCTCACGCGCATCTTCAGGTTCCTCGAGGAACGTGTGTGAATCACGTCATGACCTGGCGATTAACTGGTGACTGGACTCCAGTGGAAACAACAAACGTGGTGGACGTGGTCTTCGACGACGCCGTATTGGAAGAAGACCCGAGACCCGATACTTCGAAGTCGGATCTTCCAATCCGTCCCGAATCGCCCGGAAGACGAACGTAGTAAGACGAAGAAGAAAGTTGCGACTCGTCACCGTAACGGATTTGCATGACGGCTCTGTAAACTAACGGGATTAGACCCTCCATTTTATATATCAGCCAAAGAAACAAAGCCGTTTGGTATAAAAAGAGAACAAGATTGCCACGTGGTACCCTATGATTTGTTGCTGTATCGACAAGCTTTCCCACGTCATTGAGTTGGAATTTAAAAAAAAAATATATATATTTTACGAGTTTGAAGGTTAAAAAGAGAAGCAACCTTTGAATGTGAAATTGGCACTACGGGAAGAATCTGAAAGCTACATTCAAACTAATATGAAACCACGGCTGGTCCAATGGATTTATCTTCAACATAAATATTAATATACAAATTAAAATTTAGTAAAGTTCTATCCACATTCAATTATAATAACTATTGTTATGCAAATGGACTGCTGAAAAGTTGTAAACGTGCTACCCTTATGACTATCATGTCCGAATTTAGACAATATACTATTGTAAATCAATTCTGTCAATAGTAGTTATACTTTTATGTTTATTTTGATTCTTGTATTCTTTTTTCTCTGTGTCGGATTATTGTATCATTATCTTAGTTGTATTTTGATATTTATTTTTGATTCCTTGTATTCTTATCTTTAGTCTGATACTTTACTGAATGTTTAGAGAAGACGAGGTTTATTAAAAATTCAATTATACTGACGTTTTCAAATGATGTTATTAAAGTCTACTAGACTTTTTAAATGTTTTTCTAATATTAATGTCTACTACACGTAGACTAAAATGATACTTTATCTTTCTATATCTATCAGGTTTAATTACTATAAAAATTTGAAACAAAATGATATTGTTTTGAAAAGCGATGTTATAAATCAATGATTTTCGAATGATTTCTCTTATCTATATTTATTTTTCGCTAATGCTTCAGCACTCGTAAATTTTGCTTGCTACAATTTGGAATTTCTGTTTCATCAATATTATTATGATGGTTCAGATTTCTTCCTTAATGGCCTTACTTTTTGTTTGAAGGAATGGCATATCAAGTAATATAATAATTACACGAAAAAAATATGTTATAAAATCTTTGTATAGTGGGATATATATGATAGTATATTTATAAAAGTGGACGATGTGTTTGGATTGTTATAGAAAAGAATTTGTGATGACAAAAGATTTGTTAAATGATGACGTTGAAGGTAAATAAAATAAGCGAGGCTTACGAAATTGTGCCCACTAAGCTATTTGGTTTAGTCACAATATTAAAACCTTACACTATTATTGGCTATAGAGGAAATAATTAATTCGTTGGTACTGAAGAAGCCATTTGAGTACGATTGACTATTGTTTTAATTTTTTGATATTTATCTTCAACTGGTTGTTAGGCATATGATGACTGTGATTATATCCTGTAATCCTTAGTTTGATTGATCTTATAGACTTTTACAATATTATATATAGTTACATACACGCATAAGAACTTTTTATATGTATAACAGTATTATCTCCTAACATTTTGTCTTCCTCCCAATCGCGGGAGAGCCGAGTTAGGAGGTTTTTTTGGCATCAATATATAAATGGGATATATATCATAGTATATCTAAGATCTCTTGTTTTTATTTTTGGGGGTTTTAATGTTAAGAAGATCTCTCGTTTTACACACACTGACACTATCAATCCAAAATGTAAGCTACTTGAAATTGTTAGTTTAACTGCTTACCATCAATCATTCACAAGCTCTCACAAATATAGTTGCCTGTTGTTCGTCAAGAGTTAATAATATCAATCTGTTTTCTCAAGATCATCTCCCTAGGATTAGGTCGAGCCCTATATTGTGTTCATATGGGGCTTAACTAGTTAAAGCCCAATACCTGGTTTAGCCTTATTGATCTCATTCAATTTTAAAAAGTAGAAGCAAGTTTTTGTACCTCTAATACTTTCCTCCTTTTAAAACACTTTGGGCCAATAAACCCGCTCCATTAGCCATTTTTGCTTTATAAAGAGTAAACATGGAATTGAACTCCAGTGGAAAAGATGATATATCTGATTGAATCTTGAATAACGAAACCAAAACCATATCAAATCATATATGTTAAATTATATCGTACTGTACTTACTATTATTTATATATATCAGAAATTATATATATTGAAAATCTGAATCCAAACCACAAGACTTAAGGGATTAAACATCGTCCACTTTTATGAATATATATATATATATATATATATATACTAATATACTATGATCTATATCCCATTTATATAATAATATATACGGATGACTATAATTACTGTAGATTCACAAGAATAATACAGTATATTTTAAAACACTAATAGTCTAATATACCTTACTATTGGGTAGTCACTTGGAACGAGCTAGCAAACATAAAAGATTTTAGATCAGTCAGCTAACTCTTGCTAAAATCCAAAGTTCGTATCATCTTTAGCCTTCGGAAAATCCCCATGGTACGATTAATCAAATATAATAATAATTACAGCCCTTTGATCGTTTAAAATACTCCACTCGTTTTGGCTTAAATTTCTTTTTATCACATCTTCACCTCGACTAGTGTCATTAAATCATTTCTTGATCTTTTTCCGTAATCCACCACCTAATACTAATCATCTAGCTAGGGTTCCTCTAACCTCCCCAAAAAAAGAAAAAAAAAATCCTCTAGGGTTTGTCGTCAACTTCTCAATTGTTCCCTCTAGAATGGAGAAAACTGCTGGCCTCGGGATCCCCAAGAAAAGCAGCAAAGAATCATCGTGGGAAGAGTTGGCTTTCGCTGAAGACGATGCCGCCGGATCTTTGTGGCCGCCGAGATCTTACACGTGTAGCTTCTGCCGGAGAGAGTTTAGATCGGCTCAAGCCCTCGGTGGCCACATGAACGTTCACCGAAGAGACAGAGCACGGCTTAAGCAGTCAGATGATCAATTCTTGTTTTCCAAGTCGTCCTCTTCTCCGGAGTATCCATCTCACAACAATAGCGATGATACTAGTGAAACCTCTTGCTATACTTTGGTTTTTAACTCCAATCCTAATCGTGTTAAATCTCAACACTCTTGTTTTATTGATCTTTCTTCTTCTATACCATGTTTGACTCCTTCTAAGGTTTCTTCTGGTTTGCCTCGAAATCAAGACACTTCTTCCTCTTCTCCTTCTTTTGCTGTTGAACCTTTCATGAATTCTAAAAAGATTCTCCCTTCTTCCCCATGGTCGTACCCGGGTAATTCTGTGGAGCAGAAGCGTTGTGATCCTAATGAAACTCCCGTTAAAGAAGGAGACAAGAAGAGAAAGGTGGGTGGAGATATACCGAAAAACAGGGATAAGGCAAAAGTTAATCTTGGAAACAGCACTGATCTCTCGGTGAGCATGAATCTGGTGATCCACCAGAGTGTCCCGATTACTTCCCACGGCGGTGATGAAGAGATTTCAAGGGGTAGTATCCATAAGAGAAGACGTATGCGTGAGAGTTCTTCGCAGCCGTCAATTTTCATTTCAAGTTTATCTTGTAAGAGTGACATAACTACAAGAAACGAGGAGAGCAAACACAAGGGTGATCACTTTGAGGGTTTAGATCTTGAGCTTAGGCTAGGGACCGATCCACCGAAGGGAAACTGAATGATGGACAGATGAATCCCTACCCAAAAACGGTAAGGGAAAAAAATATATATAAATAGAAATATTTCATGTGGGACTATGTGTCTGTGACTCTGTGTTAATTGGATTTATCTTTCCTTGCTTTTGCGTGTCTAAATTGTATCGATGTATACATATTTTTGGGGATTTTATTTCTATTGTTTTGATAAATTGTATGAATATAACAGTTTATAATAATGACAATGTGAGTGGAAATATCAAGTTCTATCTGTATGTAAAGCACTAAAGGCTTGAGAATTATTTTCCTCGCGAATGAATCATATAGAATGCTTTCACTGAATCACATACGAAAAGATCATGCATCTCACAATTTCTAATACAACATTGAGATATCTATTCGCAGAGAGAGATTGGTTAGTGGAGTCAGATTGGCCAAGTTATGATATAGTTTTTTGGGTAAAAGTTTTGCTATGACTACATTCTGAATGTGAAAATCAGCATAGAAACTCCGCAATTACTAATTAGTAATTACTATTAGTCTTTTGAAATGATAATGTATATGTTGTACCCATCCGGTGTGTTTTGTATGCGTTTTTTATTTTTGGTAAAAGTTTTGTTTTGTATGCGTTTTGTTGTGAACTATGTGGATATATAAAAGAGCAAAGGCTTTCTAATTGGCTATACTTCTCTACATGATTTGAAGCATGTTGTACAATCTAAAATAAAGTCACATGATGAAGGAATATTTTCTGAGAGAGAGAGAGAGAGAATGATGAATAATTGTCCCATAGATCTTAGTTGCTTATTCTATTGATTTAGGGTTTACGATGGCTCGAATACAATAATATGTATATATATGCACATTAAATAAATAATATATATATATATATATATATATATATTTAATGTATTATAGTTTTTCTGACAAAAGTTAATTCGTCTCATAAGTTTTCAATACTAGCTCATTTATATTAATTAATTCACACATATGTGTGTATATATTATATCTTAGTAAGGAAATTCTTTCACAAATATGTTATAGCCATGTTCTACTCTCCAATACATAGCAGCAAAAATTGAATAGTATAAATATTTTTGCGTCAACTTACCTTTAGTGTTACTAACAAGGTATATTTTATCCAAACAAGGGTTGAGTAAACTTTGTTATACGCTATAATACGAATCCAGGCTATATATGCCAGGAAAGAAAAAATATTATCAAATTTTTTATCCGGTCTCTTATCCTAAAACATACAGGGAAACATATATGTAGGACCAGGTCTACATAGTTTGATAAGGCGAATGGAAAAGGCAAAATTATATATATTTTGTAATAATAACTCAAGAAAAATATCACTAGTAAAGTAGTAAGACATATTTTTACCAAAATACCAAATGAAGCTTTAAAATTTTAGAGTTTTAAAAATTTGTAATATATTAATTATTAAAAGCCTAAAGCAAATGCCCTTGTTTTGTTCACTACATAACGCACACATACATGCAAATATCCAAAACTCCATGAAACCCAAATTATCTCTTTATTATTAATTGAGAAGTACATATCTTTTTTTGGACCAAAAAACCATATCTCTTTATGAATAAAATCTGTTTGGAAACAGGTATAGTGAGGGTTAATTTAGTAATATAAAATATCACTTAAATCAAACCAATATTTGGTTCACTTAAACCAACAATCGATTCTTTTAATTTCGCGGTTCATGTGCCATCTCCAAAACTCTAAAAATATATGTTTCAATTATAGATGATAATACTAAAATTAAAGTAGATAATATCATAATCAAAGATTTCCGTTTTATGCATTATCAATTAGAATCTGAAAAAGGTAAAAAAAATTAAAAAAAACTAGCGATAATACCAAATCAAATGAACTTTGATACTAAATAAAAGATAATCATTTATAATTTATATAATTATTATCTTAAATTAAGAAATTTTTCTAATATAAATTCTAAGTAGATTTTTGGTGTTACTAAAAACTTATACATGTTTTTCTTATATCTATAGATATTTCAAATATAAAATTTAGAAAAAAAATTAATCTTAGATGATGATATAGAAAAAATTTCAAAAACTAATTTGTAAATATTGCAAATATGATCTGTCGACAACACATCACACTTCTTTGTTTCGGGTTCTACATAATGTCCTTACATGATTTTGAAGTCTATCCATAAATGTATTTTTCATTTTTTTATTAAACTGGAACCACAAACATATTTTATTTAAGAGTATATAAAAGTTTGGAGATCTTCAGATTCTAGATTAAGTTGGTATTAGGGTTGGACACGCCCTGCAGAGGTAATATTTTACTCTAATGTTTTTAACTTAAATATGTCTATTTACATAACTCGAAATCTTATGCGACATATTAATTTGATGGTTTGGTTCTTATCTTCGTTTTACAGTGTGGAAATTAAATATTTTAAATAATTTTTTAAAAAGGTAAAAAACAAAATAAAACATTAACCATAGTCCTAAATTACATATGATAAAATTGAGGGAAAAACATAAAAATCAAATGACTATAGTATAATAAAATAACAAATCAAATGACTACATTTAAATTGTTATTTTTTTTTTAGATTTGTCTTGAAAATGAACCTGATGATAACACCTAAGCATGGCAAAGTTGTTAATACCACATGAGAGAAATGTTAATTTTTAAAAATGCTTCTCTTTTAGTTTATTAGGGATAACAATTATAACATAACCATGATGTAATATTTTATTGTTTGGACATGTGTTTGGTTATTATATTTTTTTATAATTATTAATAAATAAAGACAATATAATTAATAGTCAATACTGTAAAATTTGAATCAATTAATACAAAAATTCATATTCAAATTAACAACATACTTGATAATTTTAACAAAAAAAAAAACATATAAAAAAACATACAACTCTTAAACTAACAATAAAATTAAAACATGTTATAAAAAAAGAAAAAAACAAAAAACAAAAACATAATTCCGCACTGCACTGTTATGCGGGTCAGATACTAGTATATAACATTTAAGCTCCGAAAAAGTAGAAGTTAATTTTTACGTGCAGCAATAAGCTAATATAAATATGTTTTCTATAAAATAATACTCTTTTTGTTTCATTTTATAAGATGTAACTGAATATCATCTTGTTGGCGTCAATAATTATTTATACACAAATAACAAAAGCTTTTAATAACCATCAATAGTCCATAGTTTGATGTATTCCTCCTTGTGAGACGTCGTAATAAGCTCGTTTCCACATACACTCGCATCTCAGTAAGTAACATGACATTCTGTCAAAATCATAAAAAATAAACATAAGAAAAGAGCACAAAAATCCAAATATGTCACAACACATATTCCCTTTCCCTTGTTCTGTTCCAACAAATAATTAATTAAATTGGAATTAAACTAGTAAACTATATGTTTATAATACTCCACTGATTACTGTCTCTACCCTAACTTTTTAGCCCCATGGGCCATGGGTCACCAACTCTCCTATCGCTTAGACTTAACTATTTCATAAAATTTCAAAATCGTATCTGTAAACTAGTTTTGCACTATTTCAATCAACAACCCGTATGCACTGAAAAAGTCTGCATATACTCGATTATTTCATTAATTAAGATCCTATATATATACACTCTAGTCTTTTCACTCGTTCTATCTACCATCCAGTTTCCATTGATAGATCCAAATTTTATTTTATTTTATTGTTAGGAATACGATCGATATATATATATATTAAAAAGGTTTTACATTATTGGTTATATATATATTTACCCAATATCAGCACAAATTTAAAAGCTAATAACTAATTCTTGTTTTAACTGGTTTGGTGATCAGTTAGATACGTATTTTAGATTTATAAAATTATAATTACAAATGATCTTCTCTGTATACGTCTATAATTAAAACAATGCATAGGTGGAAGTGAAGTCCTGGAATAGGGGCAGAACTTTCACATGGGAGAATGAATCTCATTCTCAGTAACTAGCATATTTCAATTGTTAAATTATTATTATTATAATATTAAAAATACTCTCAATATACAATATGTGAAGAGAATTTTGTTTGGAATCTAAAAATAAGTGTCACGGAATTTTGGACAATTCTTAACTAATAACATAATACTCTGAGAATTTGCTCAAAACCACAATGGTTATCAAATTTTGGATATACAAATACTTAAAACGACAGTGATGTCTCCTCCAGTTCCAGTCTTCGACTCTCCTCTGACATCCAAGTAGGAACTTACAAGGACCAATTCAATTATGCATCTACATGAATTAAGTCTCCAGCATTGGACACCTAACCAACTAACCGGGTATTATTAATTGGTTTATACCAAAGTTCATGAATTTGTAATATAAATCAAATTGCAGAGTATAATTGACTTATTTGCCTTTTATACATATCATAACCTTGTTTCGAATGTGTGATTACTTGCACAGTTACACGACACTTAAAAAATCATTCATCTCAAGATTCTCAACTGAGTTTCACTATATGATTATTAGGTCACTTACAAAAATGATAAAATACAATAATTAGATATGTGATTCGCAAGGTTCAAAACAGTCCTTAAATATTTAAACTATTGTATTTTATCATTAATTTTTGTAAGGGAACTTGGTATTCATTTCATAGTTCTTAATTTATATTTAAAATATACACAAAAATTTAAAATATACTTAAAAGGAAAAAACTATTTGATACTTATAGAACATGTAGCCTAGTGATTATCATTGCGTCATCGCCAGAGCTGATGTTGAAAAACAAAACTTTAGGTTTGCATGATTACGAAAAGAATTTGCAGCAAGACTATTGTTGTCCGCCAGACTAGTCGCCATAGGTACGTTCGAAGTTAACAACTAGACTTCGAATAATATGGTAAAATATAATACACACAAGTACACATGTAAGCGAAAGTTCTACAGAGGATCCTGACAACAAGAAAAGACCAAAAATTCTTGGTTGGTCCGCTTTACCAATCTGGATTATTTTATTTTATTTGAGTTTGTTGTCATTTATAAATCACAGTTGTCCACGAGTGAGATAATGTAAGTATATATACAACATACAAAGTCTCATTCATCATTACGTAATATTTAATTTACACACACCACTTCATGTTGGACTTTTACTAATTAAATGGCTTATGTTTTTGGTTTGCTTCAGATGAGAAACTTACATATTAGGGCATCTTCAATGTATTGCTCCATATTTTTTGTCAAAATGAAATAATTTCAAAATAAAGTTGGTTTTTGCTATAATGTATTGCCCCAATTTT
Source organism: Erythrophleum ivorense (assembly GCA_026724425.1). Taxonomy (NCBI): domain Eukaryota; kingdom Viridiplantae; phylum Streptophyta; class Magnoliopsida; order Fabales; family Fabaceae; genus Erythrophleum; species Erythrophleum ivorense. The sequence continues at coordinate 825,544 of JAIUCV010000354.1, forward strand.
TACTCCAAAAAGAATATTCTAAAGTATATTATTTTCTTTATCTTTTTATTAATTACTAAATTTACACTTTATGTATATAAATTACAAATTGCCCCATAATTTCTTTTTCAAAACTTTCACAAATTATTATATTATTTAAGATTAATCATTAAAATATTAAAAATATATTACATGACTAAAAATAATTATTTTTCCTATTAAATATGTGTCATTTGTATTTTAGAGTAAAAATAAACATCAAAACAATTAATTATAAATCTTAAAATAAAATAATTTAAAACTTGACGGATTCTCTTATAAATAAAAAACTTCAACTCTAAAATAGAAATAATAATGGGATGGAATGAGGTAGGAATGGAGTAAAATAGATATGGCATTTTTCCATTTTGAGGTAGGAATGGAGTAAAATTAGCTGCAAAATGGCATTAGAAGTGAAAAATGGGGCTGGGTTGGAGATGTTCTTACTTTAACCAACAAAAAAAAAAACATGTTACAAGTATTTCTCTTTACGCATTTTTTTTTTATTTTGCTAAATATTTTCACACACAAATATTTTTCCACCGTTATAAATAATACTTCAGTTACACCATGCGAACTATGGACGATAATGAACACCAAAATATGTGTAAAATGAGTTTTAGATTGTTTTACCTAATATATGGTAGGCTAAACAATTAGAGCATCATTTTTAAAAAAAACATGTGTTTCATGCAATGCCTTTAAGCTAAAAAGACACATTCACATTAATTTTGTAAAGTTAACCTGGAAATCTTATTCATATCCTCTTATAAATAACATGCAATTTTTACTCACAATTTTCATATATATAACATTGTCTTTGATCTAAAAAAAAAAACATTGTCTTTCATTTCATACAAAAAAAAACATTCTCTCAGTCTCATATATTTTGAACAAACTTGGCCCAATAGGCAGTAGTATGATACAGATTTGCAACAGTTCAGGTCCATCACTTATTTTTTCTTTCTTTATTGCGGTCAAAGGTCCATCAATCTATAACAATATTACAAGACTATATTATTTGTGTTCAACTAAAAATCATCTGTATATTAATGGAAAACGACCAAAGATTCGAATTGTATACTTCATTACCACAATATGATGGCTGCCCCCACACCTTCCCAAATTCCATGAAACTTATCTTGAACATTTTTAGAGAAAATCTAGCTAGAATATGTTGCCACAAATGGTAATGACTAATGAGAATTAGATAGCAAATCGATTTGAGAAAATACCATTAAATATTTATGAAGTTCTCCTGAATTGATTTTTAGAAAATATTTCTAACTTGAAGATTGGAGTATTTTACGAAAATTTCCTAAAACTAAGTTGTATAGTAAACTTGGTAAACATTTTTTTTTTTGTAGTTTAGAGTATTCTCTTTGTTCTTTTTTTTTTTTTTTCTGAACGAAAACAGGTATTCATAACTTAAAAGTCAAAATATGTATAGAAATGAATTATAAGTATCATGTGCTTACCATTAAAATTATACATATTTTTTTAGAAGCTACCATTAGACATTTCGAATTTAAAAAAAAAAAAAAAAACACAATAATGTTGATGATTGCATCTTAACAAGATTTGTTTTCCCGAAATCCTATATTTTATCAACGAAAATAAAGGAGTATGAATATTCTTTGAATATGGACTTTCTCGATTTGTATTGCAATAGATAATATATATAAATAAATAAATTATAATTCTTTCTACAAACAAAACCCTAATCTTTCTTCTTCCTTTTTGACAACCCTATTCGCATAGTCGTATTATTGTATAGAGAAACAAAAAATCCCATCCCGCAGTATAACATCAAACACACCTTAAAACTTCATACACAAACCGCCGTCGATTTGTGTATACACGCCTAAAAAAACTATGGCCATTTTCGATCCGTTTAAGCTCCGCCACAAACCGCCGTCGATTTTTCCGACAACGAATGTTAAACCAGGCCATGTTCTTTCCGTCGTCGCCAAGCTCTTTTTCACCATATGTATCTTCATATTCGTTTCCATGATCTTCTTCTACATCATCTTCTCCGACTGCTCCGATTGCCACCGCATCACCGGCCACCGTCGCTTTGGCCGTGACAATGTGATCTCTACTACCAATTCCTCCTCCCCCTCCTCCTCGGCCATCCCCCGGCAGAATCAGTACTCGGAAGCCACTGATATCTCCCACATAGTTTTCGGTATTGGTGGCTCCATTCAAACGTGGAGAGATCGCAGCCGCTACACTGAACTCTGGTGGCGTCCCAACGTCACACGCGGCTTCCTCTGGCTTGACGAGGAACCACCTCTTAATATGACGTGGCTCCCGACTTCTCCACCTTACCAAGTCTCGGCGGATACCTCCCGGTTCAACTACACTTGCTGGTATAAACTATCTCTTATTCTATTTCAATTACTAACATAATTATTCCAACTAATTGATCTTAGTCAAGTTGAAGTAGTCTACACCTATGATCTAGGTCAATGATCAATTAATAAACATAATTTCCCAAAACTCATACTAACCCTGATACAATGGTAAGATTCGAACACTGATCTAGTCCCACAAAGAAATCATTCATTTACTAACCCTTGATTAAGAAAAAAGAGTTATGTATCGTTTAACCACAAATCAAATAAATTACAACCGTCTATTAGAATGACTATTAATTTATTCATCCGATTTTTTGTTTCTTTCGCCTAAAAGGTATGGTACAAGATCGGCCATACGAATGGCGAGAATCATCAAGGAGAGTTTTGACCTAGGGTTAACGAACGTAAGATGGTTCGTGATGGGTGACGACGACACCGTTTTCTTTGTAGACAATCTTCTAACGGTTCTAAATAAGTACGATCACAATCAAATGTATTACATCGGAGGAAACTCCGAGAGCGTCGAACAAGATATCGTTCACTCCTACGCCATGGCTTACGGTGGAGGAGGAATAGCAATTAGCTATCCATTGGCCGTTGAGTTAGTTAAGTTACTCGATGGCTGTATTGATCGATACGCATCGTTATATGGATCTGATCAGAAGATTGAAGCTTGTCTTAGCGAGATTGGAGTTCCCTTGACCAAGGAACTAGGGTTCCATCAGGTTAATTCGCATTTTCCTTATTGTTTTTCTCATTACAAGAAATGGGAATTCACTTATTGAGCATTTTCTTACTCTTTTTTTCATATAAATTATTCGTGATTACTTAAGTTTAAGATTGTTGAATAGAACACATATGGAAGTATATAACTCACTGATCATTTTGATTCCATAATAATCATTCGTATGGCAAGATAGTACAAAAAAAACTAAATGGGTGTCACGGCATATTAGTGCAACTATCTAAGTGAAATTTCTGAATTTCAAACCATAATTGATATCATTAGACACTATTTTTTTTTTTTATTAGACACTAAATTTAATGATTTTATTTTGCACGTTAAAATCCAGGTTGACATACGTGGCAACCCGTACGGTTTACTGGCTGCTCATCCAGTGGCTCCTCTAGTGTCACTCCACCACCTCGACTATGTCGACCCAATTTTTCCGGCGACGACTCAAATCGACGCCCTAAGAAGACTCATGTCGGCCTACAAAATCGATCCAAGCCGGATCCTCCAACACAGCTACTGCCATGACCAGACTCGGAACTGGTATGTCTCCGTTTCTTGGGGCTACACCATTCAGATTTATCCGTCTCTAGTCACGGCTAAGGAGCTTGAGACGCCAATCCTTACGTTCAAGTCGTGGCGGACATCGAGTTCCGAGCCTTTCTCGTTTGATACCCGACCCATCAGCGAAGATCCGTGTGAGAGACCGGTCGTTTATTTCCTAGACCGGGTTTATGAGCTCGAGTCGGGTCGGACTCTTACAACTTACCGGAAGCATGTTGAAGTGAGCGACACGCAATGTGAATCACCGGAGTATTCTCGCGCCATTTCTGTCGACTTCATAGACATTTCCACTACTAAGTTGATGCCGGATCTTTGGAAAATGGTAAGTAAAAACATCTGCCTCTTTGAAATTTAATCTTTTCGCGTACGTATAGTTGACTTTGATGTTTTTCTATTTGATGGCTTGACAGGCACCACGTAGACAATGTTGTGAAATTCTCAACAGTGAAGAAGATTCAAAAGGCGTTATCAATGTCAAGATACGGCATTGTAATCCTTTCGAAAGTGTAACTCCTCACTCCTCAGTATAGCACTCCAGTGGAATATGACCAAAACGTCTCGAAAATAGTTTCATATTAAGATAGGAAATGAGCAACAATTTTCCCGTTCTTTTGTGTAAATATCAACTAACCAAAATTCTAAATTTGGACAAAGTCAAAATGTTACAGATTGTTAGTCTTTTTTTTAGCATTTACTTTTAGATATAGTTTATCTAGTTAACACAAGTTTTTCCAAAATATGTTTATTTTTTGCTAGTTCCAAGAAAAAAAGATTAGCTGTAGGCCAAGAAGATTATTTATGTCTTAGGGACCAGCTATATTTAATTTGTAACAGATTGTTAGAGTATTATATACGCAGATGGTTCTTGAAACTGAGGTTAAGGAGATAAGTTCGATGTCCCTTTCAAAAACTCTTGTATTTCTTTTTACTCTTGGTAAAGGAAAAATAAGGCAATATTTAGCAAATCATTATAAAAAAACACTCTATTTCTTTTCTGAACCACCAATGTTTGTGATTGGCGCCAACAAGACAGTGATGCTTGATACTAAGCGGTATGGATACGGGATCAAGGAGAAGATGCATGGACAGCTATTGAAGATGGATGGGATGCATCATTTGACGTAGCAGAAGATGGGCATAAAATTCTGAAACCTAAGTCTCTCTGGACGGTCGAAGAAAAGAACTTGTCCAAGTTTAATGCTCGAGCCATGAATACCATCTTTGCGGGAGTTGATGAAGATGAGTTCAAACTCATTCAAGGATGCAAGTCCGCGAAACAAGCATGGGATACTCTTCAAAGATCTCACGAAGGTACCTCAAGCGTTAAAAGAACAAGGCTGGATCAGCTTGCATCACAATTTTAAGATCTCAAGATGGATTCAAGTGACTACATAGTACAGTTCAGCTTAAAGATCAGTGCTATAGCCAATGAAGCAGAAGTTCTGGGGAAAACATACAAGGAGCATAAGATGGTCAAGAAACTGCTCAGATGTTTGCCACAAAAGTTCGCCGCTCACAAAGTTGTTATGAGAGTTTCAGGAAATACATACTCTATAAGGTATGATGAGCTGGTATGAATTCTAAAGTTTGAAGAAATGGAGTTTGATGACTACAAGCTGAAAAATTCAAAAGGGATAGCTTTTACTGCTGAAGTAGATTCGAGTCAGATTCAAGAAATCAAGGAGAATTTGTCCTTGATGGCGAAGAGTTTTGGGAAAGCTCTTCGAAGAGTAGAGACAGGTCAGGACAAGAATTCACCTCGGTGGAACAAGGGAGCTGGTGAAAGATCAAAATTTAGAAGTCAATCAAACTCAGAGCAACCAAGTAGATGATATATCATGAGTTTTATGGGTTTTTTCCATGATATAAGTCTTGTTTATAGAGTCTTTTTAGTGTTTTTGGAGTCTTTTCTAGTGTTTACAGGTCCTAGTTACATTTGGAGCACAATTGGAGATAATGGAGCTATTTGGAGTTTATTTGGGGAAGCTGCTGGAAAACAAAACGAAGAGTTGTTCTCAGAGTTTGGTGTCGACCGACACCATCCATCTGTGTCGGTCGACACCACTTATGCCCAGAAGTGCAGCGCGTATTTTAAAGAATTCAGAAGATTTGCACTTTGGCCCAGAAGTTCCACTTATTTACAAGAAGACCCAAATTGTGTTTTAGGATAATTTTAGGTTTATAAGCCATTGTTTAGGCTTCTTTATCTTGTATCTTATTTTCCATTGAGACTTGAGAGAGATTTGTTCCAGAGCTTTTGGGGAGATTATTCTGCTGCTCTGTTCGCCTGAGAGAAGAATCTGAACCTCTGTTATTTCATATTTCTCTTTAATACAATTTTTTCAGTTTATGATGTTGTCTTCAATCACCATGTCTGAGTAATTTGCTAGTTAGGTTTTGGATTTTTCAAAGGTTGAAGATGGATTACTAGAATTGAAATACTGTTAGGATAATCTTATACTTCTTCATCTAGATTATGTTTAATCATTGATTTCTAGAATTGATCACCTGAAATTCATACTTAGGAACACTATAGATGCGAAAGTATTATTAATTTCCTGAACTATCTTAGATGAACAAAATTCCTATCTGCAAAGAAATTTAGTTTAAGAATTTTGTGAACAATTGAACCTGAATTTAATGCTTGTTTAGTTTATTGAATTTGCAAAGAAATTTGGAATTCTAGGACTTAGATATAGATAATCTCTGCAACGAAAGTTGGTTGATTTTATATTAGTGTTCATGTTCAAGAAAAGTGCTTAATTAATATCCTGATAATCTTAATTATGCAATTTCTGATTCAACCTGCAAAATTCCTAAGACCTAGCGTTTGTCTCATTGAATTTAACTTCTTAAATCAATCACTTACTGCTTTTCTCTAGTTTACTTGCATTACTTTCATTATTATTCACTTAGCTTGATTTGAATCTGAGAATTTGCTGTGCAACAACTTGACGTTTGGAATTCGATAACCCTATATACTACATTGATTCACTGTGCACTTGCAGTGATAACATAGGGTAAAAATTAACCTATCAGTAGACGATCAGAAGCTAACTGCTTTGAATGTGAAGGTTATGGGCACTTCAAGACAGAGTGTCCAGTCACAAAGAGGAATGAGCTAAAGTGCTTTGAATGCAGAGGCTCTGGACATGTAAAAGCTGAATGTCCAAACATACATAAGGGCAAGAAAAAGTCATTTTTGTGTTTCAATGACTCTGAGTTGGATGATGATGAAGAAGAAGGAGAATAACTGCTAAATTTTGTTGCCTTCTTCACAACAGAGGATCCAGATCGTACTTTGGGATCTGATTCTGAACTAGAAGAAACTTTCAGTCCAAAGGAAGCCTACTATACTCTTTATGACAATTGGGTAAATCTCAGTCAGGACAAACTACAACTGGTAAAGGAGAAGCTGAAACTGAAGGCAGAGGTTCATCAGCTTCAAAGCACTAATGAGGTACATACTGATATTTTTCCTACTAATCTCATTTCAAAGTGTGGCAGGTCAGCTAAGTTGAGATTTGAGTTTTTGGAGGAAGAAATTGATCGAGAAAGAGAGAGAGAGAGCTGCTCTACTAGAATATCAGCTGGATGAAAACTACAAGAAGCTGCGAATGCTGAACAATGGTTCCAACAATTTTTATCAGATTCTTGGAATGGGCAGAGTTGAGTCTGGACATCGAGGACTATGGTATCTAGAAGGAGCAGAATCTGAAAGTGGCATTAGCTTTCTAAGCGAGGGAATTATTACCAAGAAAGAAACCGCCAAAGTTCGTACCACGCAAAGATCTACATATGATCACCTTAGTGCAAGAACCAGTGGCAAGCGTAACATAGTCGTGAACGGTCTCACGTTGAAGGGCTACAACAGGAAGGTCTCAAGGCGAATCTCATTAGCATCAGTCAGCTATGTGATGAAGGGCTTAAGGTGATCTTCACAAAAACTGAGTGTCAAGCAGTTGATGAAAACGGAAACACTGTTCTGTTTGGAATTAGATTAGAAAATGAAACAACCAAGTTTTTTTATATATAATAAATGACAGTTCTCAAACTCAGCAATACGGAAGACTTAATCCAATAAATCAATAAATAAATAACCAGATAAAAACCTGAATCTATACAAACGCTAACAACAAAATCCAGAAACATAAATAATCTAACAACATAGAAACGGTTTGCTAACCACATAAGAATAAACAACACCAACATCCTATCATCCTCTTCATCCCTCGGCCTCATTCCGCGGTCGAACATTCCTGTTACGTGCATCACATTGGAATAGAGATGCATGAGTATTTAAGAAATACTCAGTGAGACGATCACCCCGCCTACAGGCCAATTACGCAAAGCACAAAACAACAACAATAAACAGCAACACATAAACACAACAGCAAAAACCGCAACAACAGTACTAGTGTCGACCGACACCAAAAGGTGTCACTCGACACTCGCCCCGAAACCCAGAAACTCACATGGACGAAACAACGCGAAAACACATAAAACTATGGGATTCAACCCCCATAAACGATCAAACATGATAATAACTCAAGAACAGCTCAAGAACACATCAATAAACTCAATAACAACAATCTCTAGTGATTTACAGACCTACGGTCACACACTCACCTCAAAACGGATTAGAAACAAAGGGAACTGATGGAAACCACGAAGAATGACGAAGAACAGCCTCAGATCGATCACAAAACTCAAGAAATCGGATTCTCTCTCAAATTGCCTCATTTCTCTTATGCCTCAAAAAATGTGCCAAAAGTGGCTGCACATCTTTTTTATCTCGTGAAATAGGGCTTCCTCGGCCAAACCAGCCAAACCAGAAATTATCCGGTGTCGAGCGACACCACTTCCGACACCGCTCGACACCACTTGTCGAACCGTCTGAACCGCACAAAATCGATTTCACAAACCGGTGTTGATCGACACCCTCCTGGTGTCGCTCGACACCAACTAACCAGAAGCCATTTTACGAATGTTAACACAAGGATTACTCAACCTCTAGACCGACCGCACAACAATCAAACAAGAACATGCACAAACAACTAGAAATCAATACCTTGCATCACATAAGCAAACAACACCTGATCACTTGGTGTCGTCCGACACCACTCCAAAGCAGCACTTTTTGGTTTACGGATGTTACAACTCTCCCCCACTAAACTGGATTCGACCTCGAGTCCTAACACAACGCGTCTACCAAAGACCACAAAACCCCGACCCCACCCGGCCAAGGCTACTAGAGATCCTCACTTGACCTCTCAACTCACACTTAGTCCTATGTTATACGCACGTTTCCAGACATTATTACTACCAACTCGATACTCTTGAGACCTATTTGTCTCCTCGAGAGATCCACCCGTCCCTCGATACCGATACTGTGACCCACCCGTCATAAATGGTAACAACACTAACCACCTATACTGAGGTAGCAACCCTCACATATAAGCCTGCAGGAGATCCACCCGTCTCCTCTAAAGACCTACCCGTTTCTAGAACCGTACCGAGTAATAATCTGAAACGCCTATAACACATATGACTAAAATGTCTCATGACCCAAACTGGTCAATACACTTGTAACATCCGAAACACAGCAAAATATGAGGTAAAAATCCATCCCATATAACTCAAAAATGTATATCATACAATAAACGAAAATACATAACCACAAAACACCTAACACCACAAATCAAAACTAGAACCACAAAGATGAAGAAGCTCACTCGACGACCTGCTTGTCGAACCGGTTTCCGAACTTCAGCTTCATCTTTGTCTCTGGCTCCCAAGTTTTCATCCTCTGTACCGCTACAGTCCCACCAGACTCTCACAACATCATTCCCTTGTTCCGCAGAACCTTGACTCTCCTCTCGAGAATTCTCATAGGAACCGCCAAAACTGGTCTAAGATCCTCTGGAGTCTTAGCCACTAATCTCCTCTGAAGATAGAAGACATTTCCTCAACATCACCACATAAAACGCCTTATGAAAAACCACTCATAAACATAAGTAATTCAAGCCGATGCGCCACTAGCCAAGCTCGCTCCCCCTTTGGAACGGACCCATAAAAATGCGCACTCAGCTTGTTCTCTGCTATGGATCTGTTAGGATTTGCACCACATAACCATCTCGAGATACACACGATCCCCCACCTCAAACTCAAACTCTCGTCTCCGCCTAACGGCGTAACTCTTTTGCATATCCTGAGCTTTCTTCTTGTTCAGCCTCAAACACAGATCTTCTCTGTCGTTTCCTGAATAAAAGTAGCTCCATAAATACTTGCTTAACTTAGCATACAGCTCCCGCTCCTGCAGCCTCTCCAGAACCAAATTCTAATGAGCCTCGTGCTCCTCGGAACTCTTCGAGCTCTTGAACAACTCGGATATCCTCGATATCCTCGGAACCTTTCGATAGTCACCACACCACTGGACTCCAAAAATGATCGTCACCAAAAGCCTCGCAACTTGCTCTAACATATGCTCAGCCTGCACAGCCGAGACACAAAACTCCCGAAAGTTGGTCTCACCCCCTGGAACACCAACCTCCTTGCATCCCGCTCAGATTACACTCTACCTCTATGTTCAGATGAACTCGGTAATAGTACAACTAGTTCATCCCCAAAATAACGTCATACAGTCTCACCGAACTGATGACCAACACTGCTGGCATCGACTGCCCCTCACTCCGAACATCAACTGTTCTAACACGGCCGTACGTAGCCAGAAATCCTCCACCAGGCACCTTGACCAAACCCGAACGCTCACCAGAGCTGCTCCGGACACCGCTACACTTGGCACGCTCCGGAGTGATGAAGCATTTAATATGCTCCCGAGTCAAACAACACTGAGACTCAACACCACTCACTAACATCGTTCTTACACAATTACAAGTGTTTAGAACCCTAAAACTCTATCACATATAAAATAAAAGAAACAGACGACCACCACAATTCCACACTAAGAATTTACGAAGTATGGATCAAGAATTTTACATGTGATATGCCCGGACTGACTAGTCTAGCCAACTTCTGCCGAAGAAACCTCACTCGGCGCCGCTCCACTATGACCCAACGGCTGCACCGCTGCGATCTGAGACTCTGGCTGAGCCACTATTGGCTGGAACTCCAATACCGCCAATGGCTGTAACTTGGGACACATCTGCCTGATATACCCCTGCTCGCCGCAACGGAAACACACCCTAGCACTTGAATCTGTCTCCCTCCCGGGACAGCTCGCCACACGGTGCTCCATACTCCCACAACCAAAACATATGCCGTGAACCTTCTGGCTGCCTTTAGAAACCTCGTCAAATCTCCTCTTCTGGCCTTGAGCAGACTTACCGCCCTTGCAAGAACCAGAACCTCTACTCTGCTGCGACTGATGTTGCTGCTGCTGCTGCGGATGGCTCCTCTGAACAAACTGAGCAACCACGGACGGAACCACCACCGGATCAACCCGCTCACGCTGATCCTCCTCAATCGAAACTGCCAGCCTCACTAGCTCTGCCCACGTTAAACGTGTAGCAAACCTCTGCATTTGCCACTTCATCTCTAGATAAGGTGACTCTCACCAACTGAAGCCTCCTGCTGCCCAAAAACTGTAGGATCCTGCTGCGCCCCGGGCACTGGAGGTGCACCCGGAGCCTGCTCTGGAACCGCTGGCAGAAAACGTGCCAACAGCTGCGTCAGCAACCCCACAACTTGGTCACCAAGACCATGAGCTGGAGCCGCACCCCCACCTAGTACCGCCCCAACTCCCGCGCCACAACTGACGCCCAAACCGGCCTCACCCGTAAAAGAAACTGACTGGGTCACTGACGCAGTCGACACACTAGGCACTGCACTCTCCCCCGACTTCGCCGGTAATCCACGATCCTGACTCCGGCCTCCACAGCCCGTAGCTCAGCCACCACGGCCCGCAGCTCGGCCACCACGGCCAACTGCTCCGCCCACACGGGCACTAACTCTACCGCGCCCACCAGCGCCACGACCTCTAGCACCTGCATCTATTTCACTGTTCCCCCAAAAAACAGTAGATAAGCAAAACTAGAGAACACAACAAACACAAAACACTACTCACCTCGGAATCACTGAAGGCCGAGAGGATGATGCTAGACTACTAACTGACTAAGCACAAATAATCACTTAACCACATAGTCCAGTTCTCCCAACACTAACAGTCCTAAAACCGTATACGCTCTGATACCAAAATTAAATAGCCCAAATCAATATTCCCATAAATATTAATCCTCAACAGCTATCACAGTTCTCAACAATGCGGAAGTTCTCAAGAAAGTAAACCAAATAAATAATTCAATAATCATTATCATGTCAAACCACCATATTCAACTCAATAACAATAAAATAAAATAGCAACCTAACACCTTGTCGCTTAACAATTTAAACAATAAATTCAATAACTAAAACATCCTATCATCCTCTCCTCGGCCCGATTCCGCGATCACAATTAGCCTTCACCTGCATCACATTACGAAAGAGATGCGTAAGTATTATCATAAATACTTAGTGAGTGGATCACTCTGCCTACAGGCCAATTACGCAATTCTAGACAATACTTAGGTAATAAACAGCATAACCACAATATTCAGCAATAACAGCAATATCCTTAACAACAATATCAATTAAACCATTAACCACAATTCAACAATCCATAAACAGTCAACCATAATTAACCACAACTCGAACACGAGCAAACCCTCGGGCAGAAACAATGGTGTCGACCGACACCGACTCGAGGATACGAAACCTAGATCAACGAATCCGCCAGAAACACGACAAACACCAACAGAAACATAACAAACAGATCAAAACATGATTTCCAACATGAACTCATCATAAACTCAACCCAAAAACTCATTAATCAAACAAACTCTAGGAATCACGGGCCTACGGTCACGCACTCACCTCAACAATTGGATTGAACAAAGGGGAAGGAGAGAAACAGTGAAGAGCAACCACCAACAACTACAAAAACCTCAGGAATCTCCCAGAAATCTCCAAAACTCCTTTTTTCTCTCAGCCTCTGCCTCCGAAACTCAAAACCCTTTGAAGAAAACGACTACTTTGCTTAAATACTCACAATTTAGGGCTTCTTCGCCTAAACCAGCACAAACCGGACAACTCAAATCGAACCGATCGATTTTTCAATAGCCGGTGTCGACCGACACCACACTTGGTGTCGCTACACCCTTTTGCCGAACCAACCGAACCAAGCAAAATCGAATTAAACCGAAATCGATTTCGCTAACCGGTATTGACCGACACCCTCCTGGTGTCGCTCGACACCAACTAACCAGAGCACTGGTTCTACAAATAAAACACAAGGATGCCTCAGCTCTAGACCAACCGCACAACAATCAAACAAGAACATGTACAGCCAACCCAGAAATTAATACTTTGCATAACGTATGCAAATAACACCTGATCACTTGGTGTCGCTCGACACCCCTCCCAAAACAGCGCTTTTTGATTTACCGATGTTACGTTCTATTTTTGAATCTCACAGTCTCACCTCTATCTGCTTCGATCGGAACAAGGTCGTCATCACTAAAGAACATGAGTAACATCCGTGAACCAGAAAGTTGTTTTATAAGTGGTATCGGACGACATTAGGGATTCGGGAGTAGATTACATACGCTCTTTGAGGTGTGAATTGAGGATTGATTGTACATGTTCTTGTTTTATTGTTGTACAGTTGGTTTAAAGTTCAATCATCTCGAGGAAAATGTGTGAAAAGCTTCTAAATGCTTAGTGTCGATTGACACCCAGGGAGAGTGTCGATCGACACCGGTTATCGGGTTCGATTCCGGTTTAAGTCGATTGCACGTTTGATTTGTGGTTTGAGTTGGTTTGGTCGATGGGTGTCGACCGACACCAAGGAAGGGTGTCGATCGACACCGGTTATTGAGAAATCGATCGGTTCGATTTAAGTCGGCTGGTTTTGGTCCGGTTAAGGGTTTGGAAGCCCTAAGTCGCGATTAAAACCCTGTGGCCGCGTGAAAAGGCTCAGTTTTCGAGGAGACACTTTTCAGAGGCGATTTTTGGAGTTTTGTGAAGGTTGGAGACTTGATCTGAGGCTTTGGGTTGCTGTTCATCTTCTTTTCCTTCCTTTCAATCCTTTTCAAGGTGAGCTCGTGACTGTAGGTCCGTTAATCATTAGAGATTTTTTGGTTTGAGTTTATTGATGAGTTTTTCGAGTTGTTCTTGAGCTATGGTTGAGTTATATTGCTGTTTGATCGATGTGGGGGTTGAATCCTACGATTTTAGATGTTTATCGCACTGTTTCTTTGCTGTTGGTTTGGTGTCGTCGGGGCGTTGTCGATCGACACCTTTGAGGGTGTCGAACGGCACCGATGTGGCTAAGTGTCGCTCGACACCCTTTGTGGTGTCGGTCGACACCTTAGCAGGGGAACGACACCGGTGGGGGTGTCGGTCGACACCTTTTGTTGCTTTGAGTCTTTTGCTTCTGTTTATTATTGTTGTTGTTGTTTGATGTATTGTCTAGTGTTTGACGTACATGGCCTGTAGGCAGGATGATCCACTCACTAAGTATTTATGATAATACTTACGCATCTCTATTCCAATGTGATGCAGGTAACATGAATGTTCTTCCGCGGAAAGAGACCGAGGGAAGAGGATGATGAGACTAGGAACTTGATTTTGTTCATCTTGTTGTGGCTAGCAAGGAATTTGTTTTTAGGGTGTTAGTTTTATTTTAATGATGTAGCAAACCTGGTGTTTAGGTTGCTAGAGTTTATTCTTTATTGGTTATTGGTTTATGGCTTTTTGTTGAACTGATTATTTATCAATTAATATTATTGATTTATTCTTGAAAATTTCCGCATTGATATAAAAAAAAAAGAGCTTGATTGTTTCAACATGTGCCGGAATCCAAACAATACAAAATTATGTTTCCAGTAAATAATATCATGTCCCAGCAAAATGATAATGACAATATCTTTCGAACCTATACTATTTTAATTGTTATATGGGGCAATAACCGGAATAACCTTTTATTATGCCTTAATGACCGGAATAACATCAAGTTTTTTTTATTACTAGAAATACTTTCATACCTGTTTTACCCTCAATTCTTTGTATTCAAAAAACAGTATTTACGAAATTGCCATTAATGAAATCATCCGCTGCGAAAAAAAAAATCTACCGCTCCAGTGTTGGTAGATTTATGAACCAATGGTAGATTAATTGTATGACACAGTAGATTTAGTTAGAAATGGTAGATTTATATTTTGAACGGTAGATTTTTGTAACGGACGGTAGACTTATTTTGTGATGCCGTATTATCGAATGATGGTAGAGTTATTTGGAAACGGTAGATTTATAAACGGAACGATAGATATAAGTTTAAGTGGTGGTAGATTTAAGTATGTTTGGTAGACTTTTCTTACGAACGACAGATTTAATTATCGGGTGGTAGATTAATTGGTGGTGTTTCGTAGATTTATTTTGCTTGACGATAGATTTATAATTTTGTGGTAGATTTATTTCGAATGACGATAGACATGTAGTTATGGTAGATTTGTGGGTTAATGATGGTAGACAAATGTCGGTGCGGTAGATATATTTTGTTTGACGGTAGATTTTTGTATTTGTGGTAGATATATTTGTAATGGTGGTAGATTAATTGCACATTTTCCTTCTTGAAAAACTGTTTTTCATATGTTAATGACGGTAGATTAATGGGTCGAATGGTAGAGTTTTTTTCGCAAAATGTTGGAATGATAGACTTATTAAGATGTTTAACACTGTTTTGCGGTAGATTTTTGTAGATGGTTTTAGGGTTTAGGGATTTAGGGTTTAGGGATTCGTAGTCTAATACTCTAATTGTTTGGCAATGAAACAAATTTCATTTTATCGTTTAGGGTTTAGTGTTTAGGTTTGAATACTCGCCTGTTGTTTAGGGTTTATTTTTTGTTTAGGGTTTATTTAGGGTATTGATTACTCTAAGCGTTGTAGTTATACGAAGTAGGGTTCAGGGTTTAGTAGTCTAATACTCTAATAGTTTGGCAACGAACCAAATTTCACTTTAGCGTTTAGGATTATGTGTTTAAGGTTTAAGGTTTGAATACTCTTATGTGGTTTTAGTACTCTTTCGCGACAAATTCCTTACGACACACATAATAGATTAACTATTTTCACTTCAGAGTTAACGGTTTAGGGTTTGAATACTCTTATGTAGGGTTTAGGGACTATGCGTTTCAATAGACGATATTATGTAGGGTTTCAATACTCTAAGCGTTGTTTATGGTTTATCCAACTCTTAAGTAGAACTTGAGAGTTAACGGTTTAGGGTTTGAATACTCTCGAGTTAACGGTTTAGGGTTTGAATACTCGCCTCTCGAGTTAACGGTTTAGGGTTTGAATACTCGCCTGTTGTTTAGGGTTTATTTAGGGTATTGATTACTGTAAGCGTTGGAGCTATACGAAGACATAAGGCTAGTTAAAAAGTACATTGCATTAGAATACCAAAGGGTTTGGCATAAACACATAACACTTTTCAAATAAAAACCACATAGTTGTCTACATAAAAGCCACATAGTTGTCTACATAAAAACCGAATAGTTGTCTTTAAGCAACGGTTACACATATAGGCGGCAAAGTTGTCTACTTAGACAGCAAAGTTTTTGCAATTTCGGCCTTACAGGATTCACACCCGCAACTTTGAGACCTGACCGTGTCCCACAGCTGTGCAACCTCGTTTTTAGTTTTTTCAAGTTGATCACTGAGCTCACCAATCTTTTTTGCCTGCTCTGCATTCTGCTCCTTTAGCCTAACAACCTCCTCTCCAATAGCCGTATCCCACCTCTTCCGAACGTGAAAGAAGTTGTCATACTGCATATACACCACATCATCACATCACTTCTAATGGTATTTTATATAAGCTTTAAAAACAATCTGCAATCATACCTTGTACATCTTGCAAGTGTAGTATTTCGTCCCCTCGATGATTTCTTCGTTCAATGCCTCACCACAAGGACACCATCGCATTATGCCATAGTCACCATCGGCCCACAGTTCAAGCATCCGGATGTGCTTCCTCATTTTCTTCTCCTCAAAAACGTTAGGATCGTTGGGGTCCATGTTTTCTGCGAAAATGTTTACAGTGGTAATCAAATGTAAACAAATCTACCACACAATAGGGCTACCATCGAATATATAAATCTACTGCGAATTAAACAAATCTATCGTCTGTAAATAACTTCACATCTACTAAGGAATTCAACACCAACCAACAAATGACATCTACGAGAATCATATCTACAACGGAAAACACCGCAGATGACTGAAAATCACAGAGAGCTCTTATATAGTCAACGAATGAAGTGGGCCGTCGATGCCGTCGAAGAAAGAGGCCATAACCTTCTTCTCTGATTCAGATTATAGCATATGTGAAAGATCAATGCCGTCGATTTGAAGAAATATATGTTGAATCTTACCTTATTCCAAGCGCGATGTTGTAAGGTGAGACTCTCAGCTTTCTATGCCGTCGAAGTAAGAGGTGGTCGTCGGTCGTGAAGGATGAGTGAATTAGGTTTTGAAGGAGTAAATGAAGGCGCCGGTTTAAACCGGTTTAGGGTTTCAGACATCCGGTTTAAGAAGACCACCTCTTTCTTCGACGATTCGCCCATAATCGAAGTTGCGAAAATCTATTCGCCATCTTTCTTCCGGTTTAAAAACCAGTCATCCTCCTCCCCAATTAGGGCTGCCGTCTGCCATGGGAGCTCTGTCTTAGATCTATGTTAATATTGTTTATCGGATGGAGCAGGTGATTGTGGTGTGTGGGACATGGAAATTACAACAAAATCAATGGTTTTTCGTTGCAGACAAGTGTAGAAGATCTACAACTGTTGGGGCTGATCTTCGAACCTCTTATGACGATTTCCAGCGCCTGGTATGTGAAGAGTTTGGGATTGATCAGCGGATTTATGAGGTACAATTAAGCTACATGGTCACGAAAAGTGTTGTGGACACACCTCCTGTTTTTGTTAGTAATTCTTTACAATTCCGGTCATTTCTCCAACTATTTACAAACCGTACGGCTCGTCTCTGTGTCGAGATCGTCAAGAAAACTCCATGTCATGAAGGTGTTCGAGATACAAGAGCAGAAGACTTATTAATTGATAGCGACATTGACGAGGAAGAGGAGGAAGAGATGAGATTTGACTGCTGTGATGATCCGGACGGCGCAAGCTCTAGCGATGAAGAATACGGTACCACGAAAGGAAGATTCACAAAAGAAGAGGAGGAAATGTTTTATCTGCCACCGAAGAAAAGGGGAGAAGCTTCGACGCCTGAGTTTTTGCAGTTGGAACGTGGTTCAGTTGAATTGGCCGTCGGTCAACGTTATCCAACCAAAAAGGATTTGGAGCTCAGATTGAAGATGCTCTCAGTTGCCCTGAAGTTCGATTATAATGTCGGTTACTCAACGCCTACATTATTGACAGTACATTGCTGGGTCGATGGGTGTACATGGCGAGTGAGGGCGGCTACTCTCGGGTCTGGTCCCGAGTTTTACATCAAGAGTTACGTCCAACAACACTCGTGTTCCATCACGGAGCGTTCGTGTCGTACTCGGCAAGCAAAACCTGACCTTCTCGGAAGGCTATTCAGCGAATTTGTAGGCTGTGTTGGCCCGTCGGTTTTGCCTTGCCATGTCGCAGATGCTTTGAATAAACGATATGGAATTAAGGTGCATGTTATGATACACATTTAGACTTGATATGATAGACTTCTAATCTTGTTAGGATAGACTTGTAATAATGTTATGATAGACTTGTTATGATAGACTTGTTATGATAGACTTGTTATGATAGACTTGTTATGATAGACTTGTTATGATAGACTTGCTCTGATTGCAGATGGATTATTGGAAGGCCCATCGCACATTACGGTTTGCGCGCCAACTGGTATCCGGCAGTTCAGAGAGTGGATATGAAGATCTTCCCGCATACTTATACATGATAAGACGGGCAAATCCTGGGACACTCATTAAGCTTGAGGTGGATGATGAAGACAGGTTTAAGTTCCTTTTCCTTGCTTTCGCTTCAAGCATACACGGCTTCCCATATATGCGTAAAGTTGTCGTTGTTGATGCCACATATTTGCAAGGAAAATATAAAGGAACACTTCTAACTGCCACAACCCAAGATGGAAATTTCAACATTTTTCCGATTGCATTTGGCGTTGTTGATACTGAGAATCATGAATCGTGGGAGTGGTTCTTCAGACAGCTAAACCGTGTTATCCCAGACGACGAGGGTCTAGCTATAATTTCTGATAGACATAAATCGATCCGCAACGCAATAAAAGAGGTGTATCCGCTGGCATCCAGGGGGATTTGCACATACCATTTGCATAAGAATATTTTGCTCAAATTCCGAACACGAGAATGTTTCGGACTTGTGAAGAAGGCAGCGGCCGCATATAGACTTCTAGAGTTTAATCAGCTCTTTGCACAAATACAAGCTTTAGATCCGGCGCTTCATGCGTATTTAGTGAAGGCTGATGTTCGGTTATGGACCCGGGTGCATTTTCCTGGGAATAGGTACAACTTCACAACGAGCAACATAGCTGAGTCGTTAAATAGCGTGCTCTCTCCTTTCAGAGGTTCACCAATAGTCCATCTTCTCGACGCTGCGAGGTCGTTGTTAACAAGGTGGTTTTCTGCAAGGAGGAAAAATGCCACCCTAATGAAAACTACATTGACCAGAGGTGTAGAGAAGCTGCTAGAGGTAACATTATGTTCACTACTTACTGCGTATGTAACATTACCTGTGACATTTGATAAACAATAATATGTGACATTTGATAAACAGTCTCGTGTGGAAAATGCAAAGTTATGGACAGTGCAGGAGATTGATTGTGATCAATCGCAAGTGACATGTGGAGGGATATTGCATGTTGTCAATTTGACAGAGAAGAAATGCACATGTCGTCGGTTTGATTTGGATAAATTACCGTGTGTCTATGCGATTGCAGCCGCAGAGGCTGTAGGTATGTCACGGATCTCGCTCGCCCATACCTACTTCAGAAGAACTTCCTTGTACAATTCATATGCAAAAGCCGTTATGCCTAGAGATGTAGCCCTTCCGGTGCCAGAAAATGTGATAGCCAAAGTTTGCAAACCTCCGATCGTTCATCAACCGCCGGGAAGACCAAAGAAATCCAGAATCAAAAGTGCACTTGAGGTCGCTATGGAGAGTAAGCGTCCACGAAAAGAAAATACGTGTGGAAAATGTAAGAAGTCTGGCCATAATCGAGCTACATGCCGACCCTAGCTTTGTGTGATTCAATGTTAGCTTTGTATGATTCAATGTCTTTCAATAATTTGAAATATCGGTATGTATGACAACTTAATTTTACGTACCTCAGTTACGGGAATTATGTATTAACAATAATACTCATACTGTATTAATAAGTGGAATAATGATATGTAAACCCCAAAATATGCGATTGTAAACAACAACTCTTTCGCAACAAGTCTAACGCAATAAGACTGCAAGTCCACCGTAATACCCTAAACCCAAAATAATGGTACATCAAGTCTACCATAATGGTACAACAAGTCTACCAGAAAATCGTAACAACTCTACCATAATACCCTAAACCCAAAAGAATGGTACAACATGTCTACCATAAGTGTGCCATAACAAGTCTGCCACAATAACAATTCTGCCACAACTTAAATTTACTTGAGAGAGTCAGTCTGTAGTGGAAATCTATCGCCGTCGTTTGTTCCCCGAGGCAACGGGCACGATAACTGGATAGACTCATCAGGCGGCAACTCATCTAGTACCTCTGCTGCATATTTCACCCGCAAGGAACCAATAGTTGTATCGTTAAGCCCGTATGTACTATGTCCAAGCGCTAGACACTCGATAAACTTCAATGTGTAAACTCCACAGTCGCCTTCTTGGTGATTTTGCGGGAAACTTGTAACCTAGTAAAAGCTGTACGCTGCCTCGCTCATGTTCTTCCTCTTATCAGGTGGTGCCATGTGCTTGAACAACAAAGGAATCATCCTCATGTACGGTTTGCATTCCTCACGTAATATATCTTTCGAATACCGATGGCTGATGCAATCATATGCCTTCACCCTTTTTGTGATGAGATCAACTTCGACCGCTATCCAATGTACCCCCCGCATATTGTGGACAATGTACAACGTATCCACATCATCACCCCATTTTTTGTTGGTACAAGCGAACGTGGGGGCTGTGCCATTGAAGGTGTTTATGAACCCTTGACGAAACGTATAAGACTTTTGCTTGCCGTTGAAGTCATTTTTATACTCACTACACCAAATACTTGTGAATGCAGGGTCAAGGAAAGCAATTCTGTCACTGTGATACGGAGAGGGGTTGGCTAACGACCGTTGTCGGAACATATCCATAACAGCAACCATGTGCTGCATCATAAATAATCAATACAGTTGTTAGGGGATCAAGTCATTAATCATTAATTAATAATTAAGCATGTAATGATTTTACCGGATCACGCAGCCAGCCAAATTGATCATTATTCTGTGGCCATAGTTGTCTAGGTGTCATCAGTTCAATATAGAACCGAACCAGTCTAAGGCTATCGTCCAACGGATTGTCACTGCAATTTAAAGTCAATTACGAGTTAATCTACTTTCAGTAATAAAGAGAAAAGTCCGAAAAATAACTTACAAGTCTCTCCGTACGAACGCCACTAACGCATCCAATTTTGCTTGGTCAACCTTTTCAAAAGGATTGTACACCGACGGAGAAGCTTTTACACCAGCGATAATCCTCTTCACCGCTGAGCTTCCAATGTAAGGGTCCACTTGATTAGGTGCCAAAGAGATGTGGCGTGAAATCTTCCCATAAAAATTATCTCCATTGATAAATTCGAGAAACTTGTCTAGTCCGCCATAACCTGCGTCCTGCTCCTCGCTATCATCTTCATCATACAATTGTGGGATCACAAATTTGCTCCTCTCCCCTTCCGGTTCGGTAATATCCACAAAATCGATATCCTTCGCTCCATTCTGTATCTTCTTTTTTTTTTGGATCAGCTGGTTCTTCCTTCACTTTCTTCACTTTAGCCGCAACAGTTCCCTTTACATTCGTGTTTCTAACAGCACGCTTGTATGTAACCCCTGCCTGTGACGTTGCCTCGTCTTGTAGTAACCAAGACTGTGACAAATGTAATAACTGTTAGAAATCTGGGGGATGACCATGGTAATAAATCTATCGTACACCATCACTGGTATTTACTAAGTCTACCTCCACCACCAACCAAGCGCAAAATAAGTTTACCATAACACGAAAAATAAGTCTACCATAATAAGTCTACCAGAATGAGTTAGCTCCAATAAGTCTACCAAAAATAAGTCTACCATGTATATGCCGACTACGAGAAATACGATAGGGTTGGGTCTTTCTAGGTACAATAAACCAATCATCGCAAAGCATACTGTTACACAAACCATATGTTTCACAAAGTACACCGTTTAACATCCAAACATCAACCATAACATTAGAGACTCTCAGGAAAAAAGAGCCCTACGTACCGGTTCTGGACTCCCGTCTTCTCCAGGTTTCGCTTGAATACCAACCCCGGCATTGGAGTTTACATCTGTCAAAGGCTCTGCCGGACCACCTTGTCTTGACCCCTCTATAGTAGACACCCTCTGATCTATCGCATTTACTTTTTCCAGTACAGCTTTTAGCATTACAGCGAGCTCAGTGTGCCTACTTTCTTCCTCCTCTCTCGCCTTCGCTTTTCTCTTTGATTCTTTCTGTCGGTTAAGAACTTCTTGTACACTTGTTTCATCATCAACAGACATTGAGGTTTCGGTTGACTCATCGCTTCTCTCCTTCGTTCGTGTTGTCTTCTTCTTCGACCCATTGAAAACCTTCTTTCTACTTGGCTCTTCACTCCTAGTACTCTCCCTCTTGTTCGCTACATCAGATACCTTCTTTCGCCTTTGCTCTTCCTTCCTACTAATCTCCTTCTCCACATCAAAAACCTTCTTTCGTCGTTGCTCTTCCTCGTGGGCTCTTAGTTTCTTCGACGCCTTTGGGGGAGGCTTTTCAATAAAATCGTCGTCGCTTTCATCCACTTTGCTCTTCCTCTTCTTTCTGGCACCGTCGTCGATTTCCCAAAATGATTCATCCAAGCAACCGTCAAGAATATCGCGAATCATATTATCGAGCTTCTTGTCACAGTTTGGTTCTTCATCAGGCCATTTTGGATATATCTCGGCAAGAGGCATCTCCACTAAGTGTCTAACACGAGCCTGCATCCACGAATCCAAATTTTACACAAGTCAGCTAGAGTGAAACCAAATTTTCTGATAAATCTATTGTCACATATATATATGTCTACCGTAACTTCTTAAAATTACTCTAATAACTCTACAACTGTGTATATAGTAAAGAGAACATACCTTCTTATCGACGCTCTTCTGCTTATCCTCCTCCATAAGGGCCTCAAGATTGTATCTTATACGGGATGATCGCCACCGTAGTAGAGGGATTGGGGCATCCCGTCTGTTCCCAAACTTTTCTCCGATAATCTCAACAGCTTCATATCCCCATATCAACAACGGATGCACAAATCCAGGGATTGTGTAGGAAGGCCCGTCAAATTTTGCTATTTTAATCGATTGCACTAACTGCTGAAATGCAACCCGACCCCATGGATGGCTCTCAAACACATCTGGATCCAACACTCTTTTTGAAGCCTTGAAAGGGATTCTACAACTTCGAGCAAGGCCATATACTCCAACGTGCAACACAAACAACAATGCCAGTTGTCTCTTCTGCTGATAATCCCACATACTACAAATTTCAAACGCCCTCACCAACTCATCCCAGCTAGGTCCTTCTCCGGCTTTGATGCCGGCAAGTTCCCAAAACTGAGTGTGGTCAACTGTCAACTCTACATCATCTCCAAACGGCTCACAGTTTAGCCGTGTAATGTCGCGGAACTCATGGAGGCTAAACCTAATAGGACGACCACCTATTAAAGACCATATCTCATAATTCCGCTCTATTGCCAACTGATTGGTTAGAAGATTATGGCATGTCTTTGCACACCATACGTAGCCTAATGTTGCAAGCTTCAGAATCACTCCCACTTGTGAATTATTCATCACGTCGTTGTAAACAGTTTCCCCAACGGCGCTTTGTAGCTCTCCAAAACCACTAAAGGCGCAATTGTGATGCATACTTCGGTTTTGCAAAGGAGATTTTCCGGGTGGATACAATCTTGATGGATATTCCTTTCTCGGCTTTGCAGATGCCATTCCTGCAAAATATTATATTCCAATAAGTCTAACACCACCAACAAACAACTATACCACCACGAAAATAAATCCATCGCAGACAAACCTACGCTCGACAAGTCTACCATAACCATATAAATACCCTAAACCCTAACCACCACAAACAAGTCTACCATCAACAAGTCTACCATCACCAACAAAACATACAACCAAGTCTACCATGACCATAAGAATACCCTAAACCCTAACCACCACAAACAAGTCTACCATAAACAAGTCTACCAGCACCAACCAAACATACAAACAAATCTACCATTAACGTTTCAAATTATATCACAAACACATCTACAGCAGGAACAAGTCTACCATAACCGATTAAAAACCCACATTTACAAAAACAAGGAATCAATAACTTATCTTCTTCGACCATTACCAAATCCAGGGTTTACCGGCAGATTTGGAGCAGAAAATGAACGGCCACGCCGTTCTGGAAGCACCGCCGAACTAAATCAAAAATCCTCTCGAGGAAGATAGGAGAAACCGCCGATTAAGAAGAAGTTTTGTTCCGAACGGAGAAGCAGAAGCAGAGACTGCGCGCCGGCGGAGAAGCAGAACGGAGAAGCAGAGACGGAGAAGCAGAGACGGAGAAGCAGAACGGAGCGCCAAAAATAACGGACAAAAGAAAAACGGAGAAGAACGGAGAAGAGAATAACTCGGGCCAGGAAGAATCGCCAAACAAATCGCCAAAGAATCGCCGGGACGGTTGAATCGCCAAAGAATCGCCGGGAAGAAGAATCGCCGTCGCCTTCTCGGTGATTTTAGGTTTTGTTTTTGCAGTTTTTTTGTCGGGAAGAAAGTTGGAAACGAAAGAGATGTGTTTTTTTTTTTTTTTTCAGAAACAAATGGCATTCATGTAAATACAATGAACAGTGCAGAATAAAATGACTTTTCACCCTTTTTTCCAACTTGAAACTCGACAGAGAGTTATTCCGGTCATTACAGCACAATATAAGGTTATTCTAGTTATTTTCTCTTGTTATATAGTATAGTGTAGGGTAGTTTTTGGAAGGTTATTTTCGTCCAAAACATATGCACATGGTTACTTGCTTAAATATAAAAACTCCATTGCTATATTCTTCAATATGTTGTCCAATATGGCTACTCAACAAATTAACCTCTAAAAAGTATGAGATTTTTTTTTTTTACGTAAGAGTGAAACAACCAATTTTTTTTTTTTATATATTTATCAATGCGGAAATTCTCAAAAGAAATCAATAAATAACCCTAACTCAGATAATATCAATAACCAGTTCAACAAATAATTTCTAGAAACATAAAACGATCAAAACACCAAGTCATAAAAAGAATAAATCTAACAACCTAAACACCAAGTCACCTCGACAAATGATTGAAAGGGGAAAAAATAGAGATGATGAACAATGCTCCAATGAACGGTACCACGATGAACAGTACCCGATGAATACTGCTTCGCTCCCAAAACTCCAAAAATCTCTCTAATCGCCCATTTTCTCTTCTGAAACTCTTTCACCTCTAAAACTGTGCTCAAAATACGTCTGCACCTCTTTTATCTCGAGAAATAGGATTTCCACCCCTAAACCGGCTAAACCGGGCGATTTAAATCGAACCGATCGATTTCTGCAAAACCGGTGTCGATCGACACAATGCCTGTGTCGCGCCACTACCCGCAAAACCGAGCGAAACCACGCGACAAACTAAATGAACCGGAATCGATTTGCGATAGCCGCTCTGTGTCGACCGACATCCACCTGGTGTTGCTCGACAGAAGTACCAAAAATCTTTTTTTTGGTTTACGAATGTTACAAAGAGATTTCTTTCCACTGCAAATTAAATAAAAGTTGACCATAAGTTAAGGTCTGTTGTTTTTATTATTGTCATTGTTTTGTTATAATGCATGATGAAAATAAAAAGTAATGCGGATAAAAAATAAGGCAATACTAAATATTTTACGGAATTTTGATGGATCTTATATACTATCTTAATTTCTTTTTTTGACAACCTTTTATTTAATTTCTCTTGTTATTACATTAATTGATATCAAATTATAAGATATACATATATAAATCAAAAACAATAGGAAAAGCCTAATATTTTCTATGAATTTATATTTTGCTTCTACTCTTCGTAGAATATTTATCTCAACTAAGTGATGGTGGTTTAGTGTTTTCCACTTGATGGAAGAGTTGTCTAGGCCAGAGATCGGTTCCCCTCAAACGTATAATTACTAGATTTATCTCATTTGGCCACATGGATATGGGCCCTTGCTTTCGGCCCATTTGAATACCCGGAGACAGGGTCTATCCGTGGGCTGAACCTCCCCCAGGAATTAGTCTAGATCCCTCCGACCTGGGATTTATCCTGAGTTATTAAAAAATATATATATTTATCTCTTTTAGAATTAGTTTTATAAGTAATGTATTGCTGTTTCAATACTAATTTATTAATAAAAATATTTTTTAAAAAACTAATTTATATATATTAGTTATATATATCTTTTATTAAAAAAAAAATCTTAAGAAAAATTTGTTATTAAGGACCAATATTTTTGTAGTTCGTTTTAGGCACCGTGGCACTACGGGCCGACAACATAGATGGCAAAAAAATATAAATAAGAGATTTATTAACGACAATTTAGACTTTTCAATTGTGAGAGTGAATGAAAGACCATTCTCCAAAATCACTTCACAAAATAATTGTAACATCCGCGAACCAGAAAGTTGTTTTGAAAGTGGTGTTGGACGATGCTAGGGGTTCGGGAGTAGTTGGCACATGTTCTTAGAGGTGTGAATTGAGGATTGGCTGTGCATGTTCTTGTTTGATTGTTGTGCAGTCGGTCTAAGATTCAAGCATCGCGAAGAAAGTGTGCTAAATCCTTCTGAACGACTAGTATCGATCGACACCGGTTATCAGGGTCGATTCCGGTTTAAGTCGATTGCGCGTTTGATTTGTGGTTTGAGTTGGTTTGGTCGATGGGTGTCGACCGACACCAAGGAAGGGTGTCGATCGACACCGGTTATTGAGAAATCGACCGGTTTGATTCAAGTCGGCTGGTTTGGGCTGGTTTAGGGCGTGGAAACCCTATTTCGTGTTTTAAAAGCCCTGTGGCCGCGAGAAAGGCACAAGTTTCGAGATATCAAGTGTTTAAGGCGATTTTTGGAGGATTGGAGGTGATTTCTGAGTTTCTGGGTCGAATCTGTTGCTGTTCTTCATTGTTCCTTCTCCCTTCCTTCCTTTCAATCCGTTTTCAAGGTGAGTGCGCGACTGTAGGTCCGTTATTCATTAGAGATTGTTTGATTTTGAGTTTATGTTGTTGTTCTTGAGTTGTTCTTCGTTTTTATGTGGTTTGATGCGTTTATGGGGGTTGAATCCCATTGATTGATGTTTATTCTACTGTTTTCGCACTGTTTCATCGTGTTTGGTGTCTGGGCGTCGAGCCGGTGTCGATCGACACTCGGGAGGCAGGCGTCGATCGACACCATAGAGGTGTCGGTCGACACCGACCTGGGTGTCAGGAAACACCCACGTTTCCTGACAGGGAGTTCATGATGTTGTTGATTATTGTTGAGTATTGTTATTGTTGTTGATTATTGTGCTGTATTGTCGATTGTTTGACGTAATTGGCCTGTAGGCAGGATGATCCACTCACTAAGTATTTATGATAATACTTACGCATCTCTATTCCAATGTGATGCAGGTAACATCAATGTTCTTCCGCGGAAAGAGACCGAGAGAAGAGGATGATGAGATTAGGATTTGGATTCTGGCGTTTATGTTGTGGTTGATTGAGAATTCATGAGTTTAGGGTGCTAGTCATATTTTAATAATGTAGCAAACCTGGTGTTTAGGTTGCTAGAGTTTATTCTTATTGGTTTATTGGTTATTGGTTATTTGTTGAACAATTATTTATGATTTAATAATATTGGTTTCTTCCGCATTGTGTTGATTTAGCTGTTGAGGATTAATATTTATGGGAATGTTAATCTGGGCTAATTATAAAAAAAAAAAAAAAAAAAAGCTTGGTTGTTTCAATAATAGTACATATACCTTATTCATAAGATAAACATAATTTAGTTAACTTTTATTTCTTTTGCAATTTTGACATAGTTTTGATCGGTACATATATTAAATTCATCACTCATCAGAGACCACAGTTCCCACCTGGTCCTCCAAAAGAAAAAGATACTCCATTCAGCTTGTCATAACCCCAATATGATAGTCTATAACACTGGTAAGAATCTGAATAATGTCTTATTTTCTTATCATCAATATCAACAAATTGATAGTTCGAATTCCTAACTTTCACATGCACGAAATATGAACTTTTTTGATAGTCGTATACCGGAAAATGTCCATTTCCCATTGGAGGACTAATTCCATTCAGAGATGCAAATGTATTTCCTCCAAAACGTATTAAAGAAGCTCCTTTGTTTAAATGTGTGAATAATTCTTTCGGCCAATAACCAGCTACTTTAGGTCCTATTTTTAATGCCCAGTTTCCGGTGAAACCATCCTAAAAAATAATTAAACAAAGAAAAATACCATTAAGAAATATATCTTAACTTTATAAACACAAATTATAAGAAAAGTTAACATAAAATAAAATCAAGCTAAAAATGTTATAAAAAGATTGAATCCCCCTATTTTGTAAGTCTAAAAAATGTTTTTTTTTTTAATATAATTGTGGCCTATATCACAAAACAAATATATGGAATTTTTCAATATTCTTGTCAAATAAACTATTTATCACGTAGAACACAAACAAAAATTACCTGAAAAATCTGTGGTGGGAAATTTACTGATGTTTTTCCACCATAAATAGAGCTACTTGAAAACATTATCCCAATCATGGGAAATCGACTTACAGTAACAAAGCCAGGACATTTAGTATTATAGCATCCAGTTCTTTTATAGCCATCGGCCTGATAAATTAAAATGAAATAGAAGACAAACTATCAAAACCAATTAATGGTGTGGCTTTACTTTTATAGGCAAGAACGATTTATTGATTTATCATGTATAAAAAACATAATAACAAAATAATGAATATACTTACTGTCCAATATATTGTAAATCGCGTAAAAGTATCACCATATAATTTTGGATGTACCTAAACAAAATTATGAATTACATGATGATACATTCTTAGATTTGAAAATATTAGTATTAATATTCTTTCTTGACAAATAATAATAATAATAATATTATTAGTATGACATACACATTTGACTTTATAAGTATAATAATAACTTACTGCCCAACCAACTTGTATGCTATTGAGTTGATCACGAGGTCCATTCTCTATCCAAATTTGACTTTTACTGTACTGGTTATTCTGTACAGTTACGTTATGAATACTTATTTTAGCTTGTGCTCCTCTGTAGATGCTTCCATCCATAACAGTCTCCATTGTTGCAAACTGCATGTATGAATATAAAAATCGAGTCGTTTTAACAAATTGTGCTCGTCTATAATCACATCATTAGTAAGAAGACAACAAATTGACTCTATATAGTATACAATATACTCAATTTTTTGTGCTGCAAACTATATAATTTTTTTATATATTATGATTCAGATAATTTAATAAAATAATAAAAAAATGGGAATAAAAAATTACATGTTGGCCTGGATACTCGACTGTGTCAAGATGAAAGTTCTCACTTCCATTTCGCTCTCGTAGAATTGGCACTGTTCCTTTTGGACAACTTTGATCATTTGTTTTATATTTATTTTCTCTATCATAGTTTTCATCCAAATTGAAGTTTTCCTGTAATGTAACAAAAAAAAAAAAAGAGATTAAGAAAATAAAAAACATTATAAGAGTATGCTCTTCATACATCAAACTATTCTCAACACTATACATTGTTTCCAACATTTATTTCATATTTGATGGAATCAAGGTCACTGCCATACTTGTATCTTGTGGTGTTTCAATAATGGATGTTGGAAAGCTGGTTGTTTGTATATATCAACACAATCGAAATCCTGTAAAATAGAATACATAAAGAATTTTACTTCAAAATGAAAATATCGAATGTTACGAAATGGAAAAACAAAGTAAAAGTTATAGAATCTTTCATCGATGTTTCCTTCGACCACTTGCGTTAAAAGCAGACAGGAAAATAGAACAAACACTAAATGTAAAACCATTGTATTTTGGTTATATTTCTCCATTAACATCAATATGTCATATATAAACTAATTTCAGTCAACAACTAATCAATTTATTACTAACATCATACCCAAAAAAATTTAATCAATTTATTGCTAGTCATATTACTTCATCTTTTATGAACTCACCAAAAGTGTCAATTACAAAAATTTAATTGCTAAATTAAGAGGTAAAAAGTCAAAAAAGGTTATAGAAATATAGTATCTTAGTATATAACTGAAAATTTTGACTAAAAGAGAAATATAGTTAATTAGATGCTATGGTATTGGTCAACAGAATTAATTAATTAACTAAAAATAAAAGTAATTTGATATGGAAATTCTGAAATACAATTCTGAAATAATTAGGAGTTATTGGAAATATGAGTTATGTACCCAAAATTAAACCAAATTTACTCTTGTTTTTCATTTTAGAAGGTTAATATAAATGTTTCTGCTAGTTTATGTCGGTGCTTTTGAAAACTCTGATCACTGTAGAAATGTTACAGGAACTGGAGAAGAAACTTCCCTATGGGACTCCGATGGTGTAGATGAGTTCTATAAAGATGATATGTCTCAGTGGCTTGAGGATGATGCTCTCACTGGAAGTGATAAGCTACAATACTATGAGGTTAGGTGTTGGTTACTTTTGACCTCTCAAGTCTGTTTAGCAGCTTACACATGAATCCCATGCTTTAACTACGTGTGTCATACGTTATTATTGCAAGTGCAGGCGAAGGAATCGGATCTGCGAGACAACGAATGGCTTTATCTATATGCTGAAGTTGCATTGTTTTCTAAGTGGGCAATTGACCTGGTGAGGATATAAACAAGCATAAAGATGTGACTTGTGAGTGTAGGACAGTCGTGCACGCTCTTGTCTCAACAGTGTTTGTGTTTGATGTTGTTTTTGCAGAGCGCTTATTTGCCGGTGGAGATGAAGAGAGTAGTGGTACGAACTAGGGAAGATGTAGAGCCACATATGAAGCTAAAGTCACATAATGCAACTTTCTACATGAGTTTCAAGGCCCGTGGGGGTCTTGATTGCAGAGGCATAATAAGGCGGACGAGGGATGGAAGACCACAACACATGAGCCTTCATGTTAAATGCTGGATCGACAAGTAGAGACAGAGACAGAGAAAGAGGCGGAGATGTGGTCTTTTTGCATTTAATTTGGTCTTGCAATGTTGAAATTGCTCGAGATGTTTTATATTTTATCTATGGATGTCACCACTTAATTGTAAGTAATAAGATAACTTGGCTTGTTTCAACCTATTTGGTTTTAAACTTTGAATGTTTGAGAGTTCTTTGTTTTCTCCCATTCTAATATATCCTAACAAACAGGTGCTATATTTAAGCAAGTGATCCAAAATATCGACAAGTTTTTCGTTTTTTGTTTTTGAACCAGAATCAGAATCCTCTTGAATAACCAAAAAAGAAAACTAAAAAAAACTTGTCCTGATTAAAGATTTATTGCTGATTCCTTCTGATTTATATAAGTCAGTTTGTACAATCTTGAACCAGACCATGTTTTCTTTACAATTTTATATCAAACTTGCTGCGTCTCCTGAGAGATGTAGGACCAAAACTCTCGAAAAACTTTGTGACATGTTTTTCCAATAGAAAAGTTTTATAATGAGAAAACGTAGACGGATGCAAATCTGCAACAACAACAACAGCAAAAAGAATAACGTGTCTGTTATATGCACGTAAATTATAAGTAATGTAAAACCCCGAGTTCCTTATTTCTATTTTCGGCAATTCCTATACCACCAAGAATCGATAGTTTTCTAAAAATTGTATAACTCAAGTTATCCCTAATATATTAATAATATAATAAAAGATAAAACAAGATAAAAAAAACATTTGTTTTGAAACAACCAAGCTTTTTTTTTTTATAATACATTATAAAATGCGGAAACTCTTTTTATAAACGAAATCAACAATATTAAATCATAATAAACCGTTAAACAGATAACCAATAACCAATAACCAATAAAGAATAAGCAACCTAAACACCAGGTTTGCTACATTATTAAAATATGACTAACACCCTAACGTGAAGAATTCCTTGTCAACCACAACAAAATAGCCAATATCAAATTCCTAATCTCATCATCCTCTTCTCTCGGTCTCTTTCCGCAGAAGAACATTGCTGTTACCTGCATCACATTGGAATAGAGATGCGTAAGTATTATCATAAATACTTAGTGAGTGGATCATCCTGCCTACAGGCCAAGTACGTCAAACACCAGACAATACATCAACAATAATCAACAACAAGAACAATAAACAACAACTGAAACTTCCCTGTCAGGAAACACCCACGTTTCCTGACCACCCAGGTCGGTGTCGACCGACACCTCTATGGTGTCGATCGACGCCAGCCTCCTGAGTGTCGATCGACACTCATCGAGTGTCGGTCGACACCAGCTCGACGCCCAGACACCAGAAGCTACGAAAATCGCATAGAAAATCGCAAAACACACAATCAAAGGGTTTTCAACGCCCCAATACATCCAAAACACGATTTCCAGTATAAACAACTCAAGAACACAATCCAAACTCGAAATCAAACAATCTCTAATGATTAACGGACCTACAGTCACGCACTCACCTTAGAACGGATTGAAAGGAAGGAATAGAAGATGAACAGCAACCCAAAGTCTCAGAAACTCCACAAACTCTCTGAAAATCACCTCTTCCTCTCTGAAAACTCTCTGCCTCGAAAAGTGAGCTTTCTCACGCGGCTACAGTGTTTTATTCGCGAAATAGGGTTTCCATCGCCTAAACCGGACAAAACCAGCCGACTTGAATCAAACCGGTCGATTTCCAATAACCGGAGTCGATCGACACCCTTCCTTGGTGTCGGTCGACATCCCTCGACCAAAACCAAACCAACCACAAATCAAACGCGCAATCGACTTAAACCGGAATTGACCCTGATAACCGGTGTCGATCGACACACCCCTTGGTGTCGATCGACACTAAGCATTCATAAGCTTTTCACACATTTTCTTCGAGATAAATGAACCTTAAACCAACTGTACAACAATCAAACAAGAACATGTACAGTCAATCCTCGATTCGCACCTCAAAGAGCGTATGTAATCGACTCTCGAATCCCTAATGTCGTCCGATACCAACTCTCACATAACTTTCTGGTTCGCGGATGTTACAATTCTCCCCCACTAAACTGGATTCGTCCTCGAATCCCAACACAAACGTCTCTCCAAGACCTCAAAAACTCACTTTTTAGTCCTATGTTATACGCATGTTTCAAGACATTATTACTCTCAATATCGTAACCCACCGTCACGATATCTATATTGCGGCCCACCGCCATAACATCTATACTGCGACCCACCGCCACAGTATCCAACCCGTGACCCACAGTTACGAAAACAACCCATACTGAGGTAGCGACCCCCAATATAAGTCTGCCGAGCACCCACCGTCCCAACAAAAGTAGACCCACCGTCTACTCTAAAGGCCCACCGCCTCTAGATGAAGTGAGTAATAACACTGAAACGCGTATCAACATATGACCAAAAACTTTCAATGACCCCACCGGCCAAAGAAACTCGTAACATCTCAAACCATAACCAAAAATATGAGGCAAAACTCCATCTCATATAACTCCAAAAATGTATATCGTACAACGAAACGAAAATACATAAATCCAAACCAACAACAACAAAACCAAAACAAGACTAGAACCACAGAGATGAAGAAGCTCACTCCACAGCCTGCTTGTCGAACCACTTTCCGAACTTCAGCTTCATCTTTGCCTCTGGCTCCCAAGTCTGCTCCTCTGTGCCACTACAGTCCCACAAGACTCTCAACAATGGCACCCTCTTGTTCCGCAGAACCTTGACTCTCCTCTCGAGAATCCTCACAGGAACTGCCGGAACTGTCATATCTGGCTGAAGATCCTCTGGAATCTCAACCACTAACTCCTCTGAAGGATGCAAACACCTCCTCAACATAGACACATGAAACACCTTATGAAAGGCGCTCATAATCGGTGGCAACTCCAACCGATAAGCCACTGGCCCAACTCCCTCCACCACTGGAAACGGACCCATAAAACGCGGACTGAGCTTGTTCTCTGCTATGGACCTGTTAGGGCCCCTCAACATAGCCATCTTGAGATAAACTCTATCTCCCACCTGAAACTCAAGCTCACGTCGCCGCCTATCTGCATAACTCCTCTGTCTATCCTGAGCCTCCTTCATGTTCAACCTCAAGACACAGATCTTCTCCGTCGTCTCCTGAACAAAAGTAGCTCCAAACATGCTGCGCTCCCCCATTTGGGTCCAGCATAACGGTGTCCTGCATGGCCTCCCATACAAAGCCTCATAAGGAGCCATGCCAATACAAGACTGAAAACTGTTGTTATAGGCAAACTCTGCCAAACACAGATGATCAGCCCAATGACCACCCCAATCCAGTACACACATCCTAAGCAGATCCTCCAAAGTCTGAATAGTCCTCTCTGACTGCCCATATGTCTGCGGATGATACGCTGTACTCATATGCACCTTAGTGCCCATCTCAGTCTGAAATGCCCTCCAAAACTCTGAAGCAAACCTCGGATCTCGATCCGACACAATACTGGCTGGCACTCCATGCAGCCTCACAATCTCTCGCACAAACTTCCTACTCAAGACAGCTGCTCCATCTGTCTTCTTGATGGCCAAGAAATGTGCTGATTTGGTCAAGCGATCCACAATGACCCAAATAGCATCGAAAGTCCGTGAGATAGGCAATCCCACAACAAAATCCATAGTGATCATATCCCACTTCCACTCTGGAATGGGTAAACTCTGCAAAAGACCACTAGGCACCTGATGCTCTGCCTTGACCAACGAACAAGTGTTGTACCTCGCAACCCAATCTGCCACATCTCTCTTCATTCCAACCCAATGATAATACCGTTTGAGGTCACGGTACATCTTGGTCGCACCCGAATGAATCGAAAACTTGCTCGAATGAGCCTCTCTCAAAACCTCTTGCCTCAACTCCACATCTTTGGGCACACAAACTCGCCCACGAACCAAGATAGTCCCATTCGAAGAGATCTGATACTCAGAACCAGACGCCTGCGAAGCATCAATCAAACCCTGATCACTCTGCTGAGCCACTCTGATCCTACTGAGTAAATCTGCCTGATCAGCTGCCTCTAAACCCAAAGGCTCCTCTGAAATAGCACAAAGACGCAATTTACTAATCTCGCTGACCAAAGCCTCCACACCACGCTCTCTATCTGAGTCAACCCTCCGTCGACTCAAAGCATCTGCCACCAAATTGGCCTTGCCCGGATGATAAACAATATCCAGGTCATAGTCTGCCAGAAACTCCACCCAACGAGTCTGCCTCGCATTCAGCAAAGGCTGAGTAAAGATATGTTGTAGACTCTTGTGATCTGTAAAGATCTGCACCCTACCACCATAAAGATAAGACCTCCAAATCTTGAGTGCAAAAACCACTGCTCCCAACTCAAGATCATGCGTAGGACGATTACGCTCACTGCCCTGCAACTGCCTCGAAGCATAGGCAATCACTCTGCCCTCCTGCATCAAAATACAACCAAGTCCAACACCTGAAGCATCTGTGTACACTACGTATGGCTTCCCCGGATCGGGTAATGCCAAAACTGGTGTACTAGTCAACATCTCCTTGAGCTTCATAAAGCTCTCCTCGCACTCATGCGACCACACAAACGGCACATCCTTGCCAGTCAACCTCGTCATCGGCTGAGACATACTCGCAAACCCCTTGACGAACCTCCTGTAGTAGCCTGATAAACCCAGAAAACTCCTGATCTCGGTAGCACTACTCGGTCTAGGCCAATCTCTGATAGCCTCAATCTTAGCCGGATCCACATAAACTCCCTCTGCAGAAACAATATGGCCAAGAAAACCTATCTCTCTCTGCCAAAAGCTGCACTTGCTCAACTTAGCAAACAACTTCTGCTCCCGAAGCTTCTCCAAAACAAGCCTCAAATGCGTCGCATGCTCGCAAGTGACATGTGGAGGGATATTGCATGTTGTCAATTTGACAGAGAAGAAATGCACATGTCGTCGGTTTGATTTGGATAAATTACCGTGTGTCTATGCGATTGCAGCCGCAGAGGCTGTAGGTATGTCACGGATCTCGCTCGCCCATACCTACTTCAGAAGAACTTCCTTGTACAATTCATATGCAAAAGCCGTTATGCCTAGAGATGTAGCCCTTCCGGTGCCAGAAAATGTGATAGCCAAAGTTTGCAAACCTCCGATCGTTCATCAACCGCCGGGAAGACCAAAGAAATCCAGAATCAAAAGTGCACTTGAGGTCGCTATGGAGAGTAAGCGTCCACGAAAAGAAAATACGTGTGGAAAATGTAAGAAGTCTGGCCATAATCGAGCTACATGCCGACCCTAGCTTTGTGTGATTCAATGTTAGCTTTGTATGATTCAATGTCTTTCAATAATTTGAAATATCGGTGTGTATGACAACTTAATTTTACGTACCTCAGTTACGGGAATTATGTATTAACAATAATACTCATACTGTATTAATAAGTGGAATAATGATATGTAAACCCCAAAATATGCGATTGTAAACAACAACTCTTTCGCAACAAGTCTAACGCAATAAGACTGCAAGTCCACCGTAATACCCTAAACCCAAAATAATGGTACATCAAGTCTACCATAATGGTACAACAAGTCTACCAGAAAATCGTAACAACTCTACCATAATACCCTAAACCCAAAAGAATGGTACAACATGTCTACCATAAGTGTGCCATAACAAGTCTGCCACAATAACAATTCTGCCACAACTTAAATTTACTTGAGAGAGTCAGTCTGTAGTGGAAATCTATCGCCGTCGTTTGTTCCCCGAGGCAACGGGCACGATAACTGGATAGACTCATCAGGCGGCAACTCATCTAGTACCTCTGCTGCATATTTCACCCGCAAGGAACCAATAGTTGTATCGTTAAGCCCGTATGTACTATGTCCAAGCGCTAGACACTCGATAAACTTCAATGTGTAAACTCCACAGTCGCCTTCTTGGTGATTTTGCGGGAAACTTGTAACCTAGTAAAAGCTGTACGCTGCCTCGCTCATGTTCTTCCTCTTATCAGGTGGTGCCATGTGCTTGAACAACAAAGGAATCATCCTCATGTACGGTTTGCATTCCTCACGTAATATATCTTTCGAATACCGATGGCTGATGCAATCATATGCCTTCACCCTTTTTGTGATGAGATCAACTTCGACCGCTATCCAATGTACCCCCCGCATATTGTGGACAATGTACAACGTATCCACATCATCACCCCATTTTTTGTTGGTACAAGCGAACGTGGGGGCTGTGCCATTGAAGGTGTTTATGAACCCTTGACGAAACGTATAAGACTTTTGCTTGCCGTTGAAGTCATTTTTATACTCACT
This sequence comes from Erythrophleum ivorense, assembly GCA_026724425.1. Classification (NCBI taxonomy): domain Eukaryota; kingdom Viridiplantae; phylum Streptophyta; class Magnoliopsida; order Fabales; family Fabaceae; genus Erythrophleum; species Erythrophleum ivorense. The sequence continues at coordinate 863,162 of JAIUCV010000354.1, forward strand.
ACACCAAATACTTGTGAATGCAGGGTCAAGGAAAGCAATTCTGTCACTGTGATACGGAGAGGGGTTGGCTAACGACCGTTGTCGGAACATATCCATAACAGCAACCATGTGCTGCATCATAAATAATCAATACAGTTGTTAGGGGATCAAGTCATTAATCATTAATTAATAATTAAGCATGTAATGATTTTACCGGATCACGCAGCCAGCCAAATTGATCATTATTCTGTGGCCATAGTTGTCTAGGTGTCATCAGTTCAATATAGAACCGAACCAGTCTAAGGCTATCGTCCAACGGATTGTCACTGCAATTTAAAGTCAATTACGAGTTAATCTACTTTCAGTAATAAAGAGAAAAGTCCGAAAAATAACTTACAAGTCTCTCCGTACGAACGCCACTAACGCATCCAATTTTGCTTGGTCAACCTTTTCAAAAGGATTGTACACCGACGGAGAAGCTTTTACACCAGCGATAATCCTCTTCACCGCTGAGCTTCCAATGTAAGGGTCCACTTGATTAGGTGCCAAAGAGATGTGGCGTGAAATCTTCCCATAAAAATTATCTCCATTGATAAATTCGAGAAACTTGTCTAGTCCGCCATAACCTGCGTCCTGCTCCTCGCTATCATCTTCATCATACAATTGTGGGATCACAAATTTGCTCCTCTCCCCTTCCGGTTCGGTAATATCCACAAAATCGATATCCTTCGCTCCATTCTGTATCTTCTTTTTTTTTTGGATCAGCTGGTTCTTCCTTCACTTTCTTCACTTTAGCCGCAACAGTTCCCTTTACATTCGTGTTTCTAACAGCACGCTTGTATGTAACCCCTGCCTGTGACGTTGCCTCGTCTTGTAGTAACCAAGACTGTGACAAATGTAATAACTGTTAGAAATCTGGGGGATGACCATGGTAATAAATCTATCGTACACCATCACTGGTATTTACTAAGTCTACCTCCACCACCAACCAAGCGCAAAATAAGTTTACCATAACACGAAAAATAAGTCTACCATAATAAGTCTACCAGAATGAGTTAGCTCCAATAAGTCTACCAAAAATAAGTCTACCATGTATATGCCGACTACGAGAAATACGATAGGGTTGGGTCTTTCTAGGTACAATAAACCAATCATCGCAAAGCATACTGTTACACAAACCATATGTTTCACAAAGTACACCGTTTAACATCCAAACATCAACCATAACATTAGAGACTCTCAGGAAAAAAGAGCCCTACGTACCGGTTCTGGACTCCCGTCTTCTCCAGGTTTCGCTTGAATACCAACCCCGGCATTGGAGTTTACATCTGTCAAAGGCTCTGCCGGACCACCTTGTCTTGACCCCTCTATAGTAGACACCCTCTGATCTATCGCATTTACTTTTTCCAGTACAGCTTTTAGCATTACAGCGAGCTCAGTGTGCCTACTTTCTTCCTCCTCTCTCGCCTTCGCTTTTCTCTTTGATTCTTTCTGTCGGTTAAGAACTTCTTGTACACTTGTTTCATCATCAACAGACATTGAGGTTTCGGTTGACTCATCGCTTCTCTCCTTCGTTCGTGTTGTCTTCTTCTTCGACCCATTGAAAACCTTCTTTCTACTTGGCTCTTCACTCCTAGTACTCTCCCTCTTGTTCGCTACATCAGATACCTTCTTTCGCCTTTGCTCTTCCTTCCTACTAATCTCCTTCTCCACATCAAAAACCTTCTTTCGTCGTTGCTCTTCCTCGTGGGCTCTTAGTTTCTTCGACGCCTTTGGGGGAGGCTTTTCAATAAAATCGTCGTCGCTTTCATCCACTTTGCTCTTCCTCTTCTTTCTGGCACCGTCGTCGATTTCCCAAAATGATTCATCCAAGCAACCGTCAAGAATATCGCGAATCATATTATCGAGCTTCTTGTCACAGTTTTGGTTCTTCATCAGGCCATTTTGGATATATCTCGGCAAGAGGCATCTCCACTAAGTGTCTAACACGAGCCTGCATCCACGAATCCAAATTTTACACAAGTCAGCTAGAGTGAAACCAAATTTTCTGATAAATCTATTGTCACATATATATATGTCTACCGTAACTTCTTAAAATTACTCTAATAACTCTACAACTGTGTATATAGTAAAGAGAACATACCTTCTTATCGACGCTCTTCTGCTTATCCTCCTCCATAAGGGCCTCAAGATTGTATCTTATACGGGATGATCGCCACCGTAGTAGAGGGATTGGAGCATCCCGTCTGTTCCCAAACTTTTCTCCGATAATCTCAACAGCTTCATATCCCCATATCAACAACGGATGCACAAATCCAGGGATTGTGTAGGAAGGCCCGTCAAATTTTGCTATTTTAATCGATTGCACTAACTGCTGAAATGCAACCCGACCCCATGGATGGCTCTCAAACACATCTGGATCCAACACTCTTTTTGAAGCCTTGAAAGGGATTCTACAACTTCGAGCAAGGCCATATACTCCAACGTGCAACACAAACAACAATGCCAGTTGTCTCTTCTGCTGATAATCCCACATACTACAAATTTCAAACGCCCTCACCAACTCATCCCAGCTAGGTCCTTCTCCGGCTTTGATGCCGGCAAGTTCCCAAAACTGAGTGTGGTCAACTGTCAACTCTACATCATCTCCAAACGGCTCACAGTTTAGCCGTGTAATGTCGCGGAACTCATGGAGGCTAAACCTAATAGGACGACCACCTATTAAAGACCATATCTCATAATTCCGCTCTATTGCCAACTGATTGGTTAGAAGATTATGGCATGTCTTTGCACACCATACGTAGCCTAATGTTGCAAGCTTCAGAATCACTCCCACTTGTGAATTATTCATCACGTCGTTGTAAACAGTTTCCCCAACGGCGCTTTGTAGCTCTCCAAAACCACTAAAGGCGCAATTGTGATGCATACTTCGGTTTTGCAAAGGAGATTTTCCGGGTGGATACAATCTTGATGGATATTCCTTTCTCGGCTTTGCAGATGCCATTCCTGCAAAATATTATATTCCAATAAGTCTAACACCACCAACAAACAACTATACCACCACGAAAATAAATCCATCGCAGACAAACCTACGCTCGACAAGTCTACCATAACCATATAAATACCCTAAACCCTAACCACCACAAACAAGTCTACCATCAACAAGTCTACCATCACCAACAAAACATACAACCAAGTCTACCATGACCATAAGAATACCCTAAACCCTAACCACCACAAACAAGTCTACCATAAACAAGTCTACCAGCACCAACCAAACATACAAACAAATCTACCATTAACGTTTCAAATTATATCACAAACACATCTACAGCAGGAACAAGTCTACCATAACCGATTAAAAACCCACATTTACAAAAACAAGGAATCAATAACTTATCTTCTTCGACCATTACCAAATCCAGGGTTTACCGGCAGATTTGGAGCAGAAAATGAACGGCCACGCCGTTCTGGAAGCACCGCCGAACTAAATCAAAAATCCTCCTCGAGGAAGATAGGAGAAACCGCCGATTAAGAAGAAGTTTTGTTCCGAACGGAGAAGCAGAAGCAGAGACTGCGCGCTGGCGGAGAAGCAGAACGGAGAAGCAGAGACGGAGAGCAGAGACGGAGAAGCAGAACGGAGCGCCAAAAATAACGGACAAAAGAAAAACGGAGAAGAACGGAGAAGAGAATAACTCGGGCCAGGAAGAATCGCCAAACAAATCGCCAAAGAATCGCCGGGACGGTTGAATCGCCAAAGAATCGCCGGGAAGAAGAATCGCCGTCGCCTTCTCGGTGATTTTAGGTTTTGTTTTTGCAGTTTTTTTGTCGGGAAGAAAGTTGGAAACGAAAGAGATGTGTTTTTTTTTTTTTTTTTCAGAAACAAATGGCATTCATGTAAATACAATGAACAGTGCAGAATAAAATGACTTTTCACCCTTTTTTCCAACTTGAAACTCGACAGAGAGTTATTCCGGTCATTACAGCACAATATAAGGTTATTCTAGTTATTTTCTCTTGTTATATAGTATAGTGTAGGGTAGTTTTTGGAAGGTTATTTTCGTCCAAAACATATGCACATGGTTACTTGCTTAAATATAAAAACTCCATTGCTATATTCTTAAATATGTTGTCCAATATGGCTACTCAACAAATTAACCTCTAAAAAGTATGAGATTTTTTTTTTTTACGTAAGAGTGAAACAACCAATTTTTTTTTTTTATATATTTATCAATGCGGAGGAATTCTCAAAAGAAATCAATAAATAACCCTAACTCAGATAATATCAATAACCAGTTCAACAAATAATTTCTAGAAACATAAAACGATCAAAACACCAAGTCATAAAAAGAATAAATCTAACAACCTAAACACCAAGTCACCTCGACAAATGATTGAAAGGGGAAAAAATAGAGATGATGAACAATGCTCCAATGAACGGTACCACGATGAACAGTACCCGATGAATACTGCTTCGCTCCCAAAACTCCAAAAATCTCTCTAATCGCCCATTTTCTCTTCTGAAACTCTTTCACCTTCTAAAACTGTGCTCAAAATACGTCTGCACCTCTTTTATCTCGAGAAATAGGATTTCCACCCCTAAACCGGCTAAACCGGGCGATTTAAATCGAACCGATCGATTTCTGCAAAACCGGTGTCGATCGACACAATGCCTGTGTCGCGCCACTACCCGCAAAACCGAGCGAAACCACGCGACAAACTAAATGAACCGGAATCGATTTGCGATAGCCGCTCTGTGTCGACCGACATCCACCTG